>ML807152.1:129964-173531 GCA_009831015.1 Picea engelmannii
TGAGAGTGATGAGAAGTGTGGTCTAAGGCTGGGAGGTTCGTGGAAGGTCTACACGTAGTTGGTGTACTTCAATTAAAAGATAAGTACCATTTCCAAATTTGGTTACATGTTGTGTATTTATATATGCTGTTATATTTATGGTTTTTGTCTGTGACTACTGCATGTATGATTTTATTGTTATTTCTACATTATGCTATGTGATAACAGAATGCAAATCATCTGTTAAATATTGGTATGTATTATTTTCACTTCCGCAAGAATATGTGTATGTACACAATGTTTATGTTTGGTTAAAATTGCATTATGTGTGTGTGTGTGTGTGTAGGCTCGAGCATGTTAGTTTTATGAGGTAGCATTGCCTTGCCTATTGGTGGCCCAGGACGTCACACAACCTCAGAAGGAAGATATTTTATTAAGTGCAGCGAGCTGTATGAAGTGTTTGTAAAGTTTTTTGCATGTATGTGGGTTGCGTTGGGAATAGTCATGTACGTACGTGGTTGTCTGAAGGAACAATTGCGTACATCCATAGAAGCTATTCTAGACAGGGGTAGGGCTATACAAGTTGAAGTCAGGTGACCTCAATAGGTCATATAGGTGGTTTGCAATAGATTTGTGGGTAGAGGATATTTCAAAATATTGTTGAGGTTTTTTTTATTTTTTATTTTTTATTTTATATATATATATATATTGGAGGACCAGGTTATCCTTAGATTTGGCAACTTTGAGAGGACTAGTTCTATCCTAAGATTTGGTAGCTTTGAGAGGACTAGTTTTGGACCTCAGACTTGGAGAATTAGATAAAGTTACAAAACATAAATATTGTGTCTCTTGTGTATTGATGATTCATATATGGTCTTATTGTATGTTCTGTTGTGCTAAAATAAGTTAGGCATCTCAGTGTGTTTATTTTTACAGTTAAATTGGGTTAACTGTGTATAATTATGGAAACATTAGACCAAAACTGAGGTGCATAAAAATATAACATGGTTTGAGAGCTTGACATTTGAAGAGAAGGGGATATTCTTGAGACACTTTTTTGGCTACAACACTAGAAGATGGGGATATTCTTGTTCTTTTTCTTTTTCTGGTCAGGTTAAGATGGTGAATAAATTGAAGCTCGAGGATATGTTGGAAGGGGAAACCAATTTATGGGCTTAGAAGGCAAGGGTTCTCCTTTTGTTGGAAGAGAATGACCTCAAGGAGTATGCTGAGGATATGGTTCCTAGCCCGACTGATCCAATATATTTGGAGTTTCACAAGAAGAAGGAAGAGAAGGCCAAGTGGGTATTTCTAGAGTCTGTGAAGAAGAACTTGATTCCTCACATTACCAAGAAAGAAACTTCCAAGGACATGTATGATGCTTTGGTGGGTATTTACCAAAACAAGAATGCTGGAAAGATATTGCACTTGAAGAATCAACTTCAAATTGTCAAGATGACTAGTGAAGAGACAATTTTCAGTTATATTATGAAGATTACTCATATCAGAGATCGAGTGACAACTATTGGTGAGATAGTGCAGGATGTTGAGTTGGTGAATTTAGCACCGAGAGGTATTCATAGTTCCTGGGAACCATTTGTGTAGGGGATATGTGCGCGATATAGATTACCAAGATTTGAAAGATTACAGACTGATTGTATCGAAGAGGAGACCTGGTTAGCATCCAGGGATGATATGGATGGTGTGGTGAAGAGTAAAAATGATGAGAACTAGGCCCTTACGATCTGCACTATAAAGGGTAGAAGTGGTTCTCCAAATAGAAGAGGTCCATTAGGGAGAAGGGATTATTCCGAGAGAGAAGCATCTCCAAAGCCGACATAGAAGAAAGATCCTAGTAACATAATATCTTATGAGTTCCATGAATTTGGTTGTTATGGTTCATAGTGTTCACATATGAAGGGAAGAGGAAGAAGGATGTGGGAATCAATAGCAGGGGTTGATGAGGTTCCAGACAGGTTCCAGAGGGAGATATTGTTGGTCTCCAAACTTTCAGGTATTGTCTCCAACATGGAGAGATGGTTGGTGGATAGTAGAGCATATTTCCATATGATAGGTACTAGAGAGTTGTTTGACATGTCATAGAGACTAGCTCAGACTTATGTCTAGATCTTGGTACAAGAACCACAGATTCAGTACAAGGATTCAATACCGTATCATTTCGATTGGAGTCAGGAGAGATGATGAGGGTGTCAAATGTGTTGTGGGTGTCAGAACTTAGGAGGAGAGTCCTCTCAGTCTTAGATATTGGGAGGAAGTGATATCATGTATTATTTTGAGTTGGACATATAATTCTTGTGCCCATATGAGATTTAGACTAGAAATGGTTCTTGGGGTTAGGGAGGGAAACATTTATAAGCCGAGGGGACAACCTATGAGTGCTATGACTAAAAGGAATAGAGAGATAGATGAGGATGAGGAGGTGGCTCAACGAGTGGTGATGCAAGTGACCCCACTGGTGGTACATGAATAGAGGGATCTAGAGTTCATAGGGAGTAATCCCTCAGGATCCAGGAGGGAAGAGAACCCTCCCAAGACAATGCAGAAGAAAATGTATTGGGAGAATATGGCCCCAAGGGATGTGAATACTTAGAGGGAGTCAATTTTTAGGAGGAGCATGTGATATTAGAGTGAGCCTAATCTTAGGGAGAGTCAATTGGCTTAGAGGGAGAGACAATCATGAAGATGGAGTTACCCCTCAGGTTCAACCAGGAGAGAGACATATTCTATGGTTGATAGATAGGTGTCATGGGTAGAGGAGGCCAGATAGAGCTTCATAGGAAGGAGGATTCTAGGTTATATGAGACATCCATGGAGGATCCATGTATTTAAGTAGGTTATTCTACTATGATAAAGGAGGCGAGACATGATATTCATAGGTAGGAGGATTCTAAGGAATGTGATACATGTATGGAGTATCCACGTTGATCCAGGTGGATATTTGTGGCCACCCACCTATTGCAACTGGCTCCTTGTGTCCATTTTTGTTCAACACATCCTTCTGTACTGCTTTATAATTGTGAGTTCTACACTTCTAGGGCTATCTGAAGCCCCACACATTCTCCAGGTGGATACGGGTGGCCTCTCGCCTAATCCAACTGGCTTATTTTGTATGTTTTCAAGTCAACACATTTTGTTGTACTTTCAGGGTTGTTTTGGGGCCCTAAACGTTATTATTTTGGCTCGCCACAATCAAACTATAACCGAAGTTAGAGTTTGACGATGAAATGTGTATTTCTTTGAAAGAACTTTCCAACGGGATATCACACACCTAAAATGAAGGTTGTATGCAAAAGTTATGACCCTAGGAAGTTGAGGTACCAAATTACACCAGCTTACCCATAGGGCCCACATGAATTTTGGCATTTCACCTTCTAGGGTTAGGTTTTTGGATGTCTAGGGTTTTGGAATTCATGAGTAATATGAAAAGGGCCTCTGGAGCCTCATTTTAATCCATTCGGCTCATATGGATGTGTGTAGCAGCCACATTTCTTCTTAGAGATAACTACCACCAGTCGAACAAGTTTCAATTCTGTAGTTTTATAGTTTCAGCCTATTTCATTATTTAATAGAAGATATTGTTCACTGGATATTTGTGTTATTCTTCCTATCTCTGTGTTTATTATATTTAGTATGTTAATCAGTTCGTTCTGCTCCTAAATCTGGATCAGTGGTATCAGAGCAGTCTACTCTTCATTTATTTTTCTTCGTGCATGTCCCCAACAAGGTCTGGGTACAAGAAGTTGGGACTCGAACCAATCGAGCCATTACCAAATTTGTCACGCCGAGGTTGAAAAAAACCCATGGGAGACGAAAATAAATATGATGGAGCATGATATTCTATTAAAATGTTGCTTGAGGAAGCCCTCGCATGAAAAAGGATCAAAATGATGGACAACTTCACGCAGATCCTTCAATGGTTTCTCATGGAAGAAACATCTTCATCAAACTTCCATGAAACCCCCTTCAAGGTATAGGTAAATTTTGATATTCCATTATTTGAAGGATTGATAGATGCAAATGTTTTAGATAAATGGTTGAATCTTCTCGAAGGATATTTTTTGGTCAACAATTTTTTCAATAGGGAAAAGATCACTTTTGTTGTCCTCAAGGCCATTCCCCATGTTAAATACTGGTGGGATACTTAGTCTGAGCAAAGGGCCATGGAGGAATATGCATTTTTTTGGTGGACCGTACATGGGATTCCTTCCAGGATGCCATTAAAGAACAATACTACCTTGTCGGAAGCTACGAGGAGAAGTACACCATATGGACCACCCTACGTTAAGAAAGGGACCATAAAGTACTATACTTGATCAATATTTTCCATACCCTATGCACCAAATTGGGTATCAAAGATTCTGAGCATCATCTGGTGCTCAAATGCCATGAATGTTTGCATAGATACATTCAAACAAAAATGGATTTCCTGGACATCGCCTCATTGGGCACGACTTATAGATACGTTGTCAATATCGAGAAAAAATTTAAGAAGAAATGACGAGAGTTTGGATCTGCAAACCCCTCACAGGCGCAGCAAGGCCCAAGGGACCAAGTCGAAATGGATACCCTCAGAACAATCCATCCAAGCTACAACAAAAGAAGGGAAACGAGAATACAAAGAAGGACATGGGAAAATGGTGTGAGTACCATAAAATTCCTTGGCACAACACCAATGAATTCCACTCTAAGCAGTCCCTCATGGCCGAGATGAAGGCTTTCGATTCAGAGGCTGATTCTGATTCCGAGTCAAATCCTGAAGGAGGGAAGCGGATTATCGATGATGAACCCAGTGCCACGGTCGCTACCACCAAAGTCCGACCAAGAGAATTGGAAGAACTAGAGGAAGGGGAATGCCTCTTTCACTCACATATGTGGGTCAAGGGGGATTCGATTCATTTCATTGTCGATAGCAGTAGTCAGAATAAACTTATTTCAGTAGAGGTCGTCAAGTGGCTAGACCTGCCAATGAAACCACACCCACATCCCTACACTATCATCTGGCTTCGTCAAGGAAGAGATCACCGTGTCAGCCAACAGTTCCGTCTTCCCTATGACATCAAGACTTTCAAAGATGAGGTACTGTGTGATATTTATGCCCTTGAAGTTTGTGATGTTATTTTAGGACAACCATATTTATGGAAGCATCATTCTATGTATGAGTCTAGACCCCACAGTGTTATTATTACTTTGGGTTGACAATTGTACATGATCCCAGAGGTGGCACCACCTACTTCTATTTCTTTAATCTCTGCTAAGCAATGCAGTAAGGTCATTTCACAGACCGATAAGTTCATCTTCTTTGTGATTTGTGCTCACAGTAAGCAGAAGGTTGCTGCCACTTCCATGGCCTTTACACAATGCCTCTCTTTGCAACAGAATAAAGTGGAAGGGATCGTGGAAGAATACAGAGACATCTTCACCTCACCTACAAGGGTACCGACACACTACCAAGTCAAGCATCCAATTGATCTGACCCCCGACGCACCTCTACCTAATGGGCCAGTCTATCAGTGCTCATTGAGGGAGAATGATGAAATCATGTGTCATATATAAGAGCTTCTTCAAAAGGGGCACATCATACTGAACTCCTCCCCTTGCAGAATCCCGATTGTACTGGTGCAAAATAAGGATGCGACTTGGAGACCCTGCATTGATTACATAGCCTTAAAAAAAATCATAGTCAGGAACCGCTAACCCATTCCCAGGATTGATGACCTTATTGACCAACTCAAGGGGGAAAAGTTCTTCAGCAAGATTGACTTGAAGCCTGGCTACCACCATGTTCCCATCAAGCCAACTGATGTCTGGAAGACAACCTTCAAGTCTAAAGAAGGTCTCTACGAATGGCTAGTCATGCACTTTGGCTTAACAAATGCACCAACCACTTTCATGAGGTTGATGGATGATGCATTGAGACCCTTCACCAACTCCTTTATGGCAGTATATTTGGACGACATCCTCATCTTCAATAGAATGTTGGAGGAGAACATGAAACATATTCAATAGGTTTTGAGCACTCCGTGGAAACACAAGATTTATGCCAACTTGGAAAAATGATCTTTTGGCATGAACAAGGTCCAATAACTGGGCTACATTGTTGATGAGCATGGGGTACATGTTGATCCAGCTAAGATCCAATTAATTTGTGACTGGCCAGCCCCGACCACACTGAACGAGCTTTGAATCTTCTTGGGTATAGCCAATTTCTACCGACGGTTCGTGTTAAGATTCTCCCATATTGCATGGGCCCTCAACCAGGTGACCAAGGGTGGTAGTAGGGCCAAGTTCGTGTGGGGGAAGGATTAACAATGAGCATTTGATGATTTGAAACATCACTTGTGCTCAGCTCCAGTACTCTCCTTTCCCGATATGCAACAGCCATTTGAGATTGAGACAGATGCATCTGAGTATGCTGTGGGCACAGTTCCCACTCAGCATGGGCATCCTGTGGCATAACATAGTGAGACACTGTCCGATACTGTGTGGAAATACCCCACCTATGACAAGGAAATGTATTCCATTGTAGAAGCCTACTGTCAATGGAAAAATTACATTCTAGGGAAAGAGATGATCATACACACTGATCAAAAGCCTTTGCAGTTCATACAAACACAGGGGAAAATGCAGAATGATTTCCATCAGAAGTGGTTCGCCTACCTGCAATAGTTCCATATCAACATCAAGTATAAGTTAGGTATCTCCAATTGTGTCACTGACTACCTCAGTTGACTTCTTGTGGCTGCACTCACCACGGTGCTCTAGTCCTATGGAAATGAAGCATCATAGTGGCCCCAACTTTATCAACAAGATCTAGACTTTTCCACCACAAATCGACTCTTGGGTACATGCACCACTGTCACTAATTTTCACATTTAGGACATACTATTATGCCACTTGGGCCATATCTATGTTCCTAAAAGAAAGCGTGCAAAGTTGATTTGGGAAGCCCACTATAATCAGGTGGTAGGACATTTTGGCATAGAGAAAACTATGGCCATTCTTCAGAAAAATTTTTATTAGCCAAAAATTCGATAGGATGTCAACAAGTATATCAGATATTGCAATGCATGCGCCATTGCCGAGCCAGCCATCAAGAAGCAAGGCTTATACACCCCTCTTCCTATTCTCGAGAAGCCATGGGAATCCATCTCAATGGATTACATGTCTGGTTTTCCATCCACCAATCACAAAAATGACCGTGTGTTTGTGGTCATTGATCGGTTTTTGAATATTTCCATCCTCACAACTTGTAATAAGAATTTCACAGTGACATATACTGCTAATCTCTTCTTCGAACGAGTTTGGTTTCACTTTGGGATACCACAGACCATCATCTCTGACCAAGACAATAGGTTCCTCAACACATTTTGGTCGAGTCTTTGGTCTCTTTTGGACACGAAGCTCACAAAATCCATTACTTTCCACCCGCCAATCGATGGCCAAACCGAGGTCGTCAATCAGATGATTGTGCACATCCTGCGCATGTACAATTCTAAGCATCCCCATACATGGGAGGAGAGTCTCCCATATGTCCAACATAGCTAAAACAAGGCTCTCCATAGTTCCACCAGACAAATCCCATTTCAGGTGGGTCTGGGATTCCAACCCTTGGGACCCATTGATGTCGCACTTCCTCTTGCCACCACATAGACAAACTCTTCCCCTGATCAGTCTTCAATCAAAAAAGCCACGAGATTCATTGAGTTGATTCAACACATCTGCCAACAGGTCCTTGAGATTTTGCAGAAATCCAATGCTAAGTACAAGCAGTGCCACGATCAACATAGGGTACAACACCAGTTTCAGGTTGGTGACAAAGTCTGGTTACATTTGTAGAAGGAGCGTCTCACTGGGCCCCATCAGAAGCTTTTCCCACTTCATTATGGGCCTTACACTTTCACCAAGGCTGTGGGTAGCAATGCTTTTGTGCTCAACACTCCACCCTTCCTTGGTCTACATCCACTATTCAATTTAGACCTCCTTCGACCATATTTTCCACCATTATTGGACACCTATGAGATCATCAAACAACTGACACCAACAGAGCTCAACCATGACTGCATGGAACAAGCATCCATCGATTAGATCATGGACACACAGATCAAGGGCACTCATGAACAATGGATCCATCTTTATCGGGTTGTCAAGGCAGGGAAACTCCTACACCAAGGAAAGTGGCTCACTCGGGGACAAATCCATAAATTTTTTCCTCACCTAATAGGGTAAATCAACGCAATGGAGACCATTTATTCCTAAGGGGAAGGATTGATCCAGGTGGATATTGGTGGCCACCCACCTATTCCAACTGGCTCCTCATGTCCGTTTTTTTCAGCACGTCTTTTTGTATTGCTTTATAATTGTGAGTTATACACTTCTGGGGCTATCTGAATCCCCACACATTCTCCAAGTGGATACAAGTGGCCTCTTGCCTAATCTAACTGACTTATTTTGTATGTTTTCATGTCAACACATCTTGTTGTACTTTCAGAGATGTTTTGGGGCCCTAAACATTTTTTTTTGCTCACCACAATAAAACTATAGACATAGTCAGAGTATGATGGTGGAATGTGCTATCACGTGCCTAAATCAGAGGTCCCATGCAAAATTTACGACAGTAGGAAGTTGAGGTACCAAATTACACCAACTTACCCATAGGGCCCACATGACTTTTGGCGTTTCATCTTCTAGGGTAAGTTTTTTGGATATTTAGGGTTTTGGAATTCATGAGTAATATGAAAAGGGCCTATGGAGCCTCATTGTAATCCATTCTTTTCATACAAATGTGTGTAGCAGCCACATCTCTTCTAAGAGATAACTACCACCATTTGAGCAAGTTTCAGTTTTGCAGCTTTATAGTTTCAACTTATTTCATTATTTAATGGAAGATATTGTTCACTGGATATTTGTGTTTTTCTTCCTATCTTTGTGTTTATTGTATTTAGTCTGTTAATCATTTAGTTTCGCTTCTAAATCTGGATCACACGTGTTTTAGCAGGATGTGCTACAGTGACTAAGGATGCAACCAGTCAAACAAATTTTTTCTAAGTGACCAAGGATGTGACTAGTTAGATAGAGTTTTCCTCAGTGACCAACGATGTATCCATCTAGATCGATTTTTCCTTAGTGACTCATGATGTGGTCGGTTAGATAGACTGGACTGTAGGTTGTGATCCAATGATTGTGAATGCATCTAGTCAAACAAATTGGACAACAATATCAGCCAGTTAGGATGAGTGGAGTGCAACTGCAGTAACAAATCTTACACTGACAAAGTTAGATGACCTAGTGATCGAGGGATTAGCCAGTTTGGACTATTGGAGTATAGATGATGAAGCGGGCCACCTTATATTTTGGAGAGATATGTTTATAGTACTAGAGGTACATCTAGCTGATGGTGGATGGGATACCTCCCTCACTAGGAGAGAGTGTTGATTTTGTAACTTCGAGAGGTATTCCCACAAGAGCCCAAGGTTTCAGGCATGTGGGAATCTTCGTTGGTACCATATTATCCTTTTGGTCTGGTGAAAAACCCCTTGGATTGGTTGGGGGATTCATGGGTTTGGTGATGGGCTTTATGGGCTTGTGTTGGGGCTTCACACCCATAAATAAAGCCTAATTTGATGTTGACTTGTGGAGGGGTGTTGGCCCTTGACCACGTTTTGGAGATCCTTAGTCATGTTTGACCTCTTTTGGGACTTTGATAGGCTATTCGAAGGTGGAACACAAGTTGAATCAGATATTGTGGGATCTCGACCCATTTTTAGTACAACTTTTGGGATTAGGGTTTATGTAACGGGTATGGGATGTCAGCCTATGGGTTTACCCATGATTAGGCCCATTTTGTAATATATAAATAGAAAGCTAGGCGATACTAAGGGTAATGAGGCCAAGGTGCTAAGTGTGAATAGTTGTGGATTCTTTGTCCGTGTTATGTGTTAAGAACTTGCAGAGCTAAGTGAAAGTGTTTGTAAGAAGCTTTTGTATAGATAATAATAAGGATTTGTGCTTAAACCTAGCTCGTGGAAGGAGGATCTGGCGAGGTGCACCCAGATATCCTGTCCTATGCAGAGTGGGTTCTGAGGCTTTGTGCATGTAAGGAGATTGACAGAAGATAATAAAGAAGATGAGGAGTTGGTGGATGTAGCCCCACACTGGGGTGAACCACGTATATCCTATGTTATGGTTGATTTGTGAATTATGTTGTATCTTAGTGATGTGATTTATTCTTACTGCCGATATCTTTATGTATGATGCATCTGGTATAATAGCTTAGTGCTTGGTAAGGTGAATGAATGTTAGATATGATCTATCTCTCCATTCTAAGTGCTTGAATGTGTTAGATTGTATTGAATACTGTGTTGCTTTGTAATTAGGGTTTGGATCTGCGATGTGAATAAGGGTTAATTATTGACGAATGTTAACTGCTAAGTGCTTTGTTAGACTATTATAATCACAGAGCTATGTCCCAGCTAAGGTTGCAGACATTGGAGTCCTGCAACCACCCCTGCCTCTACCTCTGGGGAGACTTCATCTGCTTCATAGGTGTTTCTGAAAGGGTCGGTAGTTAGGGTTTTTTTGATGCTCCATTGAAGCGTTGAACCCTGGGTCTTCCCCTATGCCAAAAAATGGTTCCGTTGTTGGGAAATAATTGAAGAAAATAAAGCGCAAATCCAACAAGAGAAAGAACGATTTCTCGCGGAGAAGGTTAGGGTTAAAGAAACAGTCAACATAGCACTTCACTCTGTGACGATCTTGGAGCATATGGAGGAAGACCTAGTGGAGAATCAAGTGACGAATCTTGATGAAGCCATTCAACATCTTCAACAAAGAGTCATAGAACTAGAGCTACAAATAGTGCTAAGCACTCCGTAGGAAGTGTGAGACCAAAGAGAAGCAACTGCCCGGAGCACAGTTGAAAGGATCAAAACATTAGCCATGGAATGTAAACAACTAAGTAGTCATAGTGTGTAGACTTATGAGCGCCTTACTGAGGACCCTGAACTGAAGATAGTGGATTCACATCTCCAGGAAGCAAATAAGTAGGCGACAACAGTACAAGCACAGTTGAAACTCATGTTAGTAGTTGTTAGGATGAAAATATCCCAAGAACAACGCATGGCTCAGCAATAGGTCCATGCCATACAAAGAAAAGTCATGGAAGTGACTCATAAGTTCCATCCAGTCCAAGATGTAGCTTGCCTACTTTTTGAGGAGATTGAAGGTTGAGGAGCAGAGTTAGAACAAGTAGTCACTTCAGTAGAAAAACACTTAGAAGGACCTATGAATGAGGTGGTTATTCAAGAGTTCTCCAAGCAGGAGGCCTTGACACAATAACAGGTCAAATCATCTCAAGCCAAGCTTGAGGCTTTTGAGGCAGAGTTACCCAGACCAGAGTGACTCGGGACGAGTCCCATGTGAGTGTTGGGGGCTTGTTGGCCCTTGACCAAGTTTTGGAGATCCTTGGTCATGTTTGACCTCTTTTGGGACTTCGACAGGCTGATCGAAGGTGGAGCGCAAGTCGAAGCAGAGATCGCATGATCTCAGCCCATTTTTAGGGAATATTTTGGGATTAGGGTTTATGTAATGGGTATGAGATGTTGTCCCATGGGTTTACCCATGTTTAGGCCCATTTTTTAATATATAAATAGAAATATAGGCGATGTAATTAGGCGGTGCTAAGGGTAATGAGGCCAATGTGCTAAGTACGAATAGTTGTGGATGATTTGTGCATGCTATGTGTTAAGAACTTACATATCTAAGTGCAAGTGATTGTAAGAAGCTTGTGTATAGACAGTAATAAGGCTTTGTGCTTAAACCTAGCTTGGGGAAGGAGGATTTGGCGAGGTGTGAGCAGATTTCCTGTCCTATGCAGAGTGGGTTCTGAGGCTTTGTGCATGTAAGGAGATTGACAAAAGATAATAAAGAAGATGAAGAGTTGGTGGACGTAGCCCCACACTGGGGTGAACCACGTATATCCTGTGTTATGGTTGCTTTGTGCATTATGTTGTATGTTAGTGATGTGATTTATGATTAGTGCTGATATCTTTATGTATGATGCATCTGGTATAATAGTTTAGTGCTTGGTAAGGTGAATGAATGTTAGATCTGATCTATCTCTCCAGGCTAAGTTCTTAATTGTGTTAGATCGTGTTGAATACTGCGTTGCTCTGTAATTAGGGTTTGGATCTGCGATGTGAATAAGGAGTAATTACTAATGAATGTTAACTGCTAAGTGATTTGTTAGAGTATTGTAATCACAGATCTATGTCCCATCTAAGGTTGCAGATGCTGGAGTCCTGCAACCACCCCTGCCTCTACCTCAGGTGATACTTCATCTTCTTCACAGGTGTTACCGAAAGGGCCGGTAGTTAGGGTTTTGTTGGTGCACTGTTGAAGTGTTGAACCCTGGGTCTGCCCCTGTGCCAACAAGGGGATTCTATGGTGACCCCCAATGATTGTATATAAAGGAGAGAGGTCATTGTGAAAACTCATTGTATCATCATAGAATAATGGAGTTAGCATAAGTGAGTTTTCACTTGTGCTATTAGGCTTGGTGATTTCAGCAAAGGGAAATTATGCTAGGGTGGAAAATCTGGCGTAAGGTTGAGGACTCTCTATTTTCTGTTCTTGGTAGGGAAAGGCACAAATCGTGTGTGGGAGAGAGAGACAACCTAACAAGGAAGATATTGTATGAAGTGGAGTGAGTGATATGAAGTGTCCGTACATTTTTTCGCATGTACATAGGTTAAAGTGGGAACAGTCGTGTACATATGCGGGTTGTTGAAGGAAAAATAACGTACATCCATATAAGTTCTTCTAGACAGGGGTAAGACCATACAGGATGACATCAGGTGACCTCAACAGGTCGTACAAGTGGTCTGCAGTAGATTTGTGGGAAAAGGAGATTTCCATAATATTATTGAGGTTTTATTTCTTGTTTATATATTGGAGGAAAAGGTTCCCCTCATATTTGGTAACTTTGAGAGGACCAGTTCTATCCTCAGATTTTGTATCTTTAAGAGGACTGGTTTTGGTCCTCAAATTTGGAGAATTGGATAGAGTTATAGAACAAAATTATTGTGTCTCTTGTGTATTGATGATTCATCTCTAATCTTATTGTATGTTCCGCTATGCTAAAAGAAGTTAGGAATCTGAGTGTGTCTATTTTTATAGTTTAATTGGGTTAGTTGTATATAATTGTGGAAACATTAGACCATAATCGAGGTGTAGTAAAATATAACACGGTTTCAAAGCTTGGGATTTGAAGAGAAGGGGATCATCTTGTGTCACATTTTCGGCTACAACACTAGAAGAGTGTTGTACTTTTTCTTGTTCTTGTTCTTGTTCCGGGCAGGTCAAGATGTTGAATACATTGAATCTTGAGGATAGGTTGGAAGGGGAAACCAACTTATGGGCTTGGAAGGCAAGGGTTCTCCTTATATTGGAAGAGAATGACCTCAAGGAGTATGTTGAGGATGTGGTTCCTAGCTCGAATGATACAATAGATTTGGAATTTCACAAAAAGAAGGAAGTGAAGGCCAAGCATGCATTTCTAGATTATGTGAAGGAAAACTTGATCCCTTACATTTCCAATAAAGAAAATACCAAGGATATGTATGATTCTTTGGTGGGTCTTTACCAAAACAATAATAATTATAGGATGTTGCATTTGAAGCATCAAATTCATATTGTGAAGATGACCAATGAAGACACAATTGTCAGTTATCTTATGAATACTAGTCATATCCAATATCAACTCACAACTATTGGTGAGACAATCTAGGATGTTGAGTTGGTGAATGTAGCACTGAGAGGTCTTCTTAGGTCTTGGGAACCATTTGTGTAGAGGATATATGTGTGAGATAGTTTACCATACTTTGATAGATTATGGATTGATTGTATTCAAGAGGATACTTGGGTAGCATCCATGGATGATATGGATGGTGTGGTGAATAGTAGAAATGATGAGAGCTAGGCTCTTGCAAAATGCACTAGAAAGGGAAGAAAGGGTTCTCTAGATAGAAGAGGCCTGTTAGGGAGAAGGGATTCTCCTAAGAGAGAAGATTATCCAAAGATAATATGGAAGAAGGATATTAGTAAGATCAGATGTTATGAGTGACATGAATTTGTTCATTATGATTCATAGTGTCCACACCAAAAGGGAAGATCAAGAAGGAAACATGCATCAACAACATAGTTTGATGAGTTTGCAGACAAGTTTGAGAGGGAGATCTTGTTGGTATTCATCCTTTCAAGTAATATCTCCAACAAGGAGAGATGGTTGGTGGATAACATAGAATCTTTCCATATGACATGTGCTAGAGAGTTGTTTCATACTCTCACAAATACTAGCTCAGACTTATGTGTGGAGATTGGTACATGATCTAAGCATCTAGTATAAGGATTTGGTACCATATCATTTTGATTAGAGTCAAGAGAAATACTAAGGGTGTCAAATGTGTTGTGGGTGCCATAACTCAGGAGGAGTGTCCTCTCAGTCTCAAAGATTAAGAGGAAGGGTTGTCATGTATTGATTCAATATTGATAGGTATTGCTTGTGCCCAGACAATATAACTTCAGACTAGAAATAATTCTTGGAGTTAGGGAGGAAAAAATTTAGTGGATGAGGGACCCACCTATGAATGTTGTGACTAGAAGGAGTAGGGAGATAGATGAGGAGGAGTAGGTGGATACATGATGTTAAATTTTTAATTAAAATAAAGTACCAAGGCAAGTGTTTCTCTTCCTTAGGAGCCTAAGGGGGAGAAAGTGCCTAATGTGGGTCCTAGTCATTTAATTTGTGAGATGCAAATTAAAAGATAAATTTATGACTAAAGTGAGGGTGAGTGAAGAGACACCAAATATTAGCCACCCATCTAATATAATCTCAACCGTTAGATTAGAAAACCCCTCACCTTCCCTCATGAGGTCGACTAGGGAAGGAGGGCGCACCCATTCTTGAGTAGTTCATTCATTTTTCTTGTTTTGAGAGCTGAGAGAGGTCAAGCTTGAGAAGAGAGACAAAATTTGCTGAAAAAGAGTATGCATCCCAAGGCAAAGAGCAACATGGATTTCGAGGCAATAGACATTAAGGAAGAACAGGTCGTACCGTACGGATTTCTGAAGGCCGTACAACAATAAATGTGCACAAAAATCAAGGTGGACAGTAGTTGTGTTTTCTAAGAGTATTGGCATGCTTTTCAAGGCTATCGTACAACATTTAATTGGCACAAAAATCGAGGAAGGAGTTGGGCACACTTTTTTGGGTGAGAAAAGTCCATACAGTCTGTACGGACCTACACAAAAATTGAGGGCTGTACCACAGAAAATTCTGGGCATGTTTTTCAAGGCATTTTTTCCTGCTGGGTTTTCTGTACAGTCTTGGCAGAATTTTGGGAACAAATTTTGAGACAGTCCGTACAACATTAATTGCTGGGATAGCCGTACAGTTGTACGGATTTCTGGTTCAAAAATCGAGGAGCAAAGCTACAGGAATGTCCAGATGAGTTTGTGTAAATTTCTAAAGATGAATATGTTGTAAAAGAAATTTCTCAGAAGCTCAATAATAATAAAAGGCCCTCTATCACTGGTTTTCCCCTTGTGGGTTTTTCCAGGGTCAAAGTTAGACCAAAAATTCTTGTGTCTAATTTTTTGAGTTTTTCATACTGCTGATATTTTATTTCTGCGTTGAAAACGATGTTCAGAATCCTCATGTTTCAGTTCTGAAGTTTATTTTCTGCTAAGTTTTTTATATGATGAAGCTGCGCTGAAACTGTGCTGAAACTGGGTTTGGGCATTTAACTTTGGCTGAAAAATTAGCGAGACTGAAACTGGGTTGGGGTCTAAAATTTTAACATGGTATCAGAGTTGAGTTGAAGGAAAGCAGAGATTTCAGTAGACAGAAAGTTGGGACAACAATCACTTCACAGGGCAAATTTTTTGAATTTGTGATTTTCAGCAGAAAAAGGGTCATGGCTACTGGTCTAAGAGTTGAGGACAAACTTGATGGGGCAACAAATTTTGGTGCTTGGAAGGAGAGGATGATCTTTCTTTTGCAAGAGAACGAGTTGTGGGTCATTGTGGAGAATACCACTACTCATCTTGTTGTGGTACCTACTGATGCTACTCTTTTTGCAGCCTATACTAAGAAGAGTATCAAGGCTAAGAGATTTATTCTTGATGACATCAAGGATCATTTGATTCCTCACTTGACGGGGAAGAAACATGCCTATGAGATGTGGGAGTCTTTAACTAAATTGTACCAGAGTACAAATGAGAACCGGAAGATGGTTTTGAGGGAAAAACTGAAGAGCATAAAAATGACCAAGGTTGAAAATGCGGTCACATACCTTACTAGATTGACACAGGTGAGGGATGAACTTGGAGCTGTGGGGGAAGCCATAGCTGACAGTGATCTTGTGAGAAAAACATTGAATGGAGTCTCCAAACAATGGGCTGTTTTTGTGGATGACATTGTTGCTAGGGAGAAGCTTCGTGGTTGGGAACATCTTTAGGATGAATTTGTACAGGAGGAGACCCAGAGAGGTTATGTACATGAAAGTTCATCTACTGGTCATGAGGAGGAGAATGTGGCTCTTGCTACCATTAGAAAGAAGAAGTTCAGAAAGGGTCCAAAGGGAGGATAGAAGCCCAAGGGTGAAGGGAAGAAAGACATGAGAAAAGTCAAGTGCTTTACTTGCCATAAGTTTGGGCCCTATGCAGGACAGTGTCCAAAAAAGAAGAAGAAACGAACAACATCTTCAACAGAGGTGGGAGAGTTTTCCACCAAGTTTGAAAAAGAATTTTCCTTGATTGTGTGTATTTCCTCGAGGACCACTACTCCCTATACTTGGTATATTGACAATGGCGCCTCTCACCATATGACAACAGTTCGTGAGCACTTGACAGATCTTACTCAGTGTGGAGATGCAGAGGTAGTTCTTGGAGATGACCAGGAGGTCGAGGTGGCTGGTTGTGGGACCGTATCATTTCGGAAGGAGTCTTTGCCTCCCATGACTTTGACAGAGGTTATTTATGTTCCGGGCTTGAAGAAGAACTTAGTATCAGTTTCTACTATTGAGGAGAAAGGCTATGAGATCTTGTTCCATGATGGGCAGGTGCTCCTTTTCCCAGAGGGTCTAGCATCACTTCGGCCAAAGTGATAGGTACTAGACATGAGAGGCTATACAAGTTTTTGTTCCAGCCAATGAGAGCATTGATTCATTCTACCAACAACAGTAGTGACCTATGTGAGATATGGCACAGGAGGATGACACATTTGCACCATGGGGATTTGCAAGTTCTGAGGGAGATGGTGATGGGAGTTCCATATTTCAGTTCAGAGCACCATGAGTTGTGCAAGGGGTGTACCTTGGGAAAGTACACCAAGACTGTTTTTTCGAGCAGTGACAGTAGAGAAACAGGGATACTTGATCTTATACATTCAGATGTATGTGGCCTGATGTCTTCGGCATCGTTGACTGGATCCCTATACTATGTTGTATTCATTGATGACTTCTCTCGAAAGTCCTATATTTTCTTCATGAAGACCAAAGGACAGGTCTTCAGTCGATTCCAAGAGTTCAAATCTCTTGTGGAGAACTAGACAGGGAAGAAAATTAGAGTCCTGAGATCGGACAATGGGGGTGAGTATACCTCCAAGGAGTTCATGGATTTTTGTGCAGGAGAGGGCATCAGGAGGGAGTTGACTGTTCCTTACAACCCGTAGAAGAATGGGGTTGTAGAGAGGAAGAACATGGCCATTGTTGGGGCTACAAGATCCATGCTACATGATTAGGGGCTGCCACTATTTCTATGGGTTGAGGCATGCTACACTGCAATTGATCTACATAACAGGAGTCCTCACAGGGCTGTGGGGAGCATGACTCCCGAGGAGGCTTTCTTGGGGAAGAACCCTGAGGTGGGACACTTCCATATTTTTGGGTGCATCACTTATTCATATGTTCCTTCTGAGAAAAGGACAAAGATGGAGCCCATGGAAGAGAGAGGGATCTTTGTTGGGTACAGTGAGACTTCAAAGGCTTTCCGTATTTACCTTCCTTCCTTGAGAAAGACTGTCTTGAGGAAGGATGTCAGATTTGAGGAGGACAGAGCCTTTAGGAAGTCTAGAGGGATAGAGAGAGGTGAGAAATCTTCATCTTAGATTCAGGTGAGCCCACAATAGAATACAGTGACACAGAGTTCGGGGCCACCAACTTCGGTGACGACAGGTTCACAGGTGACAGGGCCACAGAGTTCAGGTTCACAGGCTATCTGTCCATAGGTTTCAGGATCAAGTACTTCAGGGTCTACTATAGGATCATTGTCTTCAACAGATGGGGTTGAGCAGGGAGAGTCCCCTCCACAGGACACTACTTCAGAGAGGAGGAAGCCTAAGTGGCTTCAGGACACTTTGAGGGAGGCACAACGTTCAGTGGGGAATCCCAGACAGGTAGTGAGGGAGAGTAAACCTCCCAAGAGGTTTTGCAGCTACATAACGATGGTAAGCAGTATTTGGGAGTTTGAGCCTTCCACTTTTGAGGAGGCCTCTAGTAGACAGGTATGGAGAGATTCCATGATGAAAGAGTACAATTCCATCATGAAGAACGATGTCTCGGAAGTTGTTCCTAAACCTAAGGGGAAGTCAGTGGTGACTTCTAGATGGCTCTACAAGCTAAATCATGCTGTGGATGGTAGCATTGAAAAGTACAAAGCTCACTTTGTGGGGCTCAACGGTTTTCACAGGTTGAGGGATTTGACTATGATGAGTCCTTTGCGCCGGTTTCTAGATACACTTCGATCAGGGCAATGATCTCCATTGCAGCAGAGATGGGTTGGAAGATCCACCAGATGGATATGAAGACCGCATTTCTGAATGGTCTTATAGAGGAGGAGGTGTATATTGAGAAACCATTAGGCTTTGAGGTGCATGGGAGAGAGTCTCATGTGTGTAGACTAAATAAGGCATTGTATGGACTGAAACAAGCTCCTAGAGCTTGGTATTCGAGGATAGATTCCTATTTGCAGCATTTGGGTTTTGAGAAGAGTGAGGCAGATCCCAACCTATACTTCATTGTGGTTGGCGAGGATCCTCTCATTCTTCTTCTTTATGTGGATGATGTTTTCATTATAGGGGCAGAGAGACTCATCAACAACTACAAGGAGAGCCTTGATTCAGAGCTCAAGATGACTGATATCATATTGATGCATTACTTCTTGGGATTGGAGGTTTGGCAGGAGCCTGGACACATCTTCCTGGGACAGGGGAAGTATGTGTGTGATATTCTGAGCAGATTTCAGATGGGAGATAGGAGGCCCATGACCACTCCCATGATTACCAACTGGAAGAAGCTTCATGCTTCTGAGTCACAGTTGGTGGATTCCACTTTGTATCGTCAGTTGATCGGGTCATTGATGTATTTGGTCAATACCAGGCCAGATATTTGTTTTGCTGTCAACACTCTCGGTCAGTTCATGGTGGAGCCTAGGAAAGTGCACCGGGTGGCAGTAAAACATGTGCTCAGGTATCTTTGTGGTATGGTAGATTATGGTTTGAACTATCATAGAGGAGATGGAGTTCGTCTGGTTGGCTATATAGACTCAGATTGGGCAGGATGTGTCAGTGACAAGAAAAGCACATCAGGGTGCTACTTCGGATTGGGATCAACAGTTGTGTCTTGGTTCAGTCGGAAGAAGAAGTCAGTGGTTTTGAGTTCGACAGAGGTTGAGTATATGGCAGCTAGTTAGGCTAGTTGTGAGGCCCTTTGGCTTCGCAAGATGCTGGTGGGATTGTTCGGTGTGCAGTTGAGGCCTACCGTGATTTACTGTGATAATCATAGTTTCATCAAACTCTCGGAGAATCCAGTTTTTCATGACTGGTCTAAGCATATCGAGATTCGATATCACTTCATCAATGGTTATGTTTAGAGAGGAGCTATGGAGCTATAATAAATATCTACAGAGGAGTAGGTTGCAGACATACTCACCAAGGCATTGGGCAAAGGAATGTTTGTATTTTTCAGGGACAAGCTTGGAGTGGTGAGTAACACTTTCCTCAATATGAGGGAGTGTTAAAGTTTTAATTAAAATAAAGTACCAAGGCAAGTGTTTCTCTTCCCTAGGCACCTAAGGGGGAGAAAGTGCCTAATGTGGGTCCTAGTCATTTAATTTGTGAGATGCAAATTAAAAGATAACTTTATGACTAAAGTGAGGGTGAGTGAAGAGACACCAAATCTCAGCCACCCATCTAATCTAATCTCAATTGTTAGATTAGAAAACCCCTCACCTTCCCTCATGAGGTCTACTACGGCAAGAGGGCGCACCCATTCTTGAGTATTCATTCATTTTTCTTGTTGAGAGAGAAAGAAAGAGCTGGGAGAGGTCGAGCTTGAGAAGAGAGACAACATTTGCTGAAGGAGAGCATGCATCCCAAGGCAAAGAGAAGCATGGATTTCGAGGCAACAGGAAACAAGGAAGAATAGGCCGTACCGTATGGATTTTTGAAGGTCGTACATCAATAAATATGCACAGAAATAGAGGTGGACAACAACTATGTTTTCTGAGAGTATTGGCATGCTTTTCAAGGCTATCATACAACATTTAATTGGCACAAAAATCGAGGAAGGAGCTGGGCACACTTTTTTGGGTGAGAAAAGTCCTTATAGTCCATACAGACCTGTACAGAAATCGAGGGCCGTACCACAAAAAATTCTGGGCACGTTTTTCAAGGTGATGGCACATTTTTCAAGGCATTTTTTCTTGCTGGGTTTTTCGTATAGTCTTGGTAGAATTTTGGGCACAAATTTTGAGACAGTCCATATAACATTAATTGCTGAGACAACCATACAGTTGTATGGATTTTTGGTTCAGAAATCGAGGTGCAAAGCTATAGGAATGTCCAGATAAGTTTGTGTAAATTTCTGAAGATGAATATGCTATAAAAGAATTTTCTCAGAAGCTCAATAATAATAAAAAGCCCTCTCTCACTGGTTTTCCCCTTGTGGGTTTTTCCAGGGTCGAAGTTAGATCGAAAATTCTTGTGTCTAAATTTTATGAGTTTTGCATACTACTGATATTTTATTTCTGCGTTGAAAACGATGTTCAGAATCCTCATGTTTCAGTTCTGAATTTTATTTTCTGTTAAGTTTTTTATATGCTGAAACTGTGCTGAAACTGGGTTTGGGCATTTAAATTTGGCTGAAAAATCAGCGAGACGGAAACTGGGTTGGGGTCTGAAATTTTAACACACGAGTGGTGAGGTAGGTGACCCTACCAATGGTATAGGGTTAGAGGGAGCCATACTTCATAGGGAGTAATACCTCAAGATCTAGAATGGAGGAGCAACCTTCCAGGACCGTGCAGAGGGAAATGGATAGGGAGAAGATGGTCCCAAGGGATGTGCAGACTCAGAAGAAGTCAATATTCAGGAGGAGCGTGCAATATCAAAGTGAGCCCGATCTCAAGGATAATTAGTTGGCTTAGCTTAGGAGAGATGGTCATCTAGAGGGAGTTCCCCCTCATGGTCAATAGAGAGAGACATATTCCAGGGTTGACAGATAGGTGTCATGGGTGGAGGAGGACAGACAAGAGCTTCATAGGTAGGAATATATGAGACATCCATGGAGGATCCATGTATTTTAGTAGGTTATGTTGTGATAAAGGAAGTGACACATGAGCTTCAGGGGTAGGAGGCTTCTAGGGAATGTGAGACATGTATGGAGTATCCATGTGTTTTAGTAGGAAGTGCTACAGTGAATGAGGATGCAACCTGTTAGACATATTTTTCCTCAGTGATCAAGGATGTGGCTAGTTAGATAGATTTTTCCTCAGTGACTGTGGATGCAACCATCCAACCATATTTTTCCTCATTGACCAATGATGTGGCTAGTCAAACATACTGGACTGTAGGTTGTGCTCCAATGAATGTGGATGTAGCTAGTCAGATAGATTGGACAACAGGATCAACCAGCCAGGATGAATGGAGTGCAACTATTGTAACATATTTCCAGTGGGGAAAATACCCCTATTAATATACTAGGTTGAGGTATAGGCAAATCACTGACTTCCCTTAAAATACAATCCTATTCCTAGGTTATCCCAAGACTATCTAAACTAAAAGAAAAGAGAGAGGAAGGAAGAGTAATAGGTGTACCTTTGGTCCTAATGTTCGTTGTAGACTTCCTTCACCTTTGTAGCTTCCTAGGCTGCGGGTCTCCTCCCAAAGCTGACTTGGAAGAACACTTAGGAAAAAAATGCTACAAATATACAATCTCTACTTGTTACTTTCAATGTTCAAATATAAACATATATGCATTAATCAATAAATATATAAAACACATTGTATTGGGACATGAAAGAATTATTTTATTCAATATGAAGATTAAAAAGATTATAACCTTCTCATCGGAAAATTCTCTGCAAACTAGGTCCAGGCTCCTCTTATTACTGCTCCAAGTGCATCATTCCTATGCTTCCTCTCACAATCAACTGATCTCCTTGGGAAAGGGGAAGGGATTGTATAAGGAGAAAGGGCTGAAGGGGAATGCTAAGGGAAAATCTCAGAAAGGGATGCAAAACTTGGGCTAGAAGGGGAAGGGATTTTGATAGAGTTTCTTTGTTCTCTTACTTGATGTTGGAATGAGAACCCAAGACCTCTTTTTATAGGACACAATTATGGTTATTCGTTCTGGGGATGGGCTACAATGGGTAAAAGGGTTGGGAAACCTCCAATATCCCGTTAACTCCGATGAATTCCTTGCAACTTTTTATTTTTTGCAACTTTTGGAGGTAAACACAGGTTTTCTAGTATGCATCCTATGTATGCACTAATCCATGTGGATATCAGTGGCCACCCACCTATTCCACTAGCTCGAAAAACAGTTTTCCACCTTGGCAGTTTTTTGACAGTTTTTCGAGTTCCAAATTTCTAGGGCTGTTTTGAGGCCCTAAACGACATTTTTTGAGGATTTGGGGCCCAAGTGACTGGCCATGGAATTGGCCTGAGCCAATAAAAAATTGTTCTTCTCGGTTAGAACTTTCCAATGGGATATCGTATGCCTAAAACAAAGATCATATGCAAAAGTTACAACCCCAAGAATATGATGTACTAACTTAGCCAAACGGGCCCCACATGACTTTTGGTGCTTCATCTCCTAGGGTTTTTGACATTCCTCTTTATTTTAAAATACCTTTAGAGCCTCATTGTAACCATCTTCTTATGAATGAGCACAACCATCACATCTCTTCTTAGAGATAAGCTACCACCATTCCAACAAGTTTTTTTCCGATGCATTTTACAGTTTCAATTTATTTCCTTATTGAATAGAAAACTAGTTTTACTGTATCTCTGTTATTTTGTGTTAAGCATATTTTAATAATATGTATTCATTTTGTTCTGCTCATAAAATCCGGATCAGTGGTATCATAGCGGTCTTCTCCTTGTCGTCTTAATGCATGTCCCCAACGAGGTCAGGGTACAAAGAATTGGGTCTCGAGCTTGTTTCTCTTGAGGACAAAAGCTCTCACACACCCAAGCGACCTCTCATGGATGGAAAAAAGAAATATTATGGGACAAGAGATCCTTTCAAAATGTTTCTTGAGGAATCCCTCACACAACAGAGGAACGAGATGATGGATAGTTTCGCGCAAATCCTTCTACGACTACCAACAGGTGATGCATCTTCCTCGAGCAGAGGCACTGCCCCCTTCAAGGTACAAATCAACTTCGATATTCCTATATTTGAAGGTCATATAGACTCATATGTCGTAGAAAAGTGGTTGAATCTACTAGAAGGGTATTTTTCTGTCCATAACTTTTCGAATAGAGAAAATATTACTTTTGTGCTCCTCAAAGTTGTTCCCCATGTCAAAGATTGATGGGAAAATTTCTGTGAGCAAAAGAAAGCAAAGGAACCCTCATTATTTACAGTCATGACCACCTGAGAATCCTTCAGGGATGCTATTAAGGGAAAATACTACCCTGTCAGAAGTTATGATGACTTGTATACCAAATGGACCACACTGCAGCAATAAAGAGACCAAGCAATGCCAAAGTTCACAAATATCTTCCATACCTTGCGCACCAAGCTGGGTATCAAATATTTAGAGCGACATCTATTTCTCAAGTATGACGGTGCTCTGCATAGATACATCCAAACCGAAATGGAATTTATGGACATCTCGTCTTTAAGCACGACCTACTGATATGTCGTCAAAATTCAGTAGAAACTCAAAAAAAAGACGCGACAATTTGGGCTTGGGAACCCCGCACAACAAAAGCCAGGAAAGGGCGGCCCCAACCCATAGAAAAAAGAAAAGAGTAAATATGGATAGTATCAGGACAACTAGTCCAAGCCGCAAGCAAATAAGGACACCGAAAAGATAAAGAAAGATACCGGGAAGTGGTGCGACTTCCATAAGAGCCCTTGGCATAACATTGCTTACTTCCACTCAAAGCAGTCGCTGGTGGCCGAAGTGAAAGCCTCTGAATCAGATGTGGGTTCTGATTCTGAGTCAGAACCAGAAAGAGGAGGACAAATCATTGACGTGGAACCCAGTGCCACCATTGCTACAACCAAGCTCCAACCTAGTGAACCAGACGAGCCAGAAGAAGGAGAGAACCTCTTCCATTCAGAGATGTGGGTAAAAAACACCCCAATGCACTTCATCATTGATAGGGGTAGCCAGAAGAACCTCATCTCAACAGAGGTCGTCAAATGACTGGCCCTGCCGACAACGCCGCACCCAAAATCCTACACCATTGGATGGCTTCGCCAAGGAAGCTCAAGCCCTTCAAAGACAAGGTATTGTGTGATGTTGTTCCTCTCGAAGTTTGTAATGTTCTTTTGGGCCAACCTTATTTATGGAAAGGTCATGCTGTATATGAGTCTACACCTCGTAGTGTTATTATTACTTTGAATAGGAATTTGTACAGGATACCCGAGGTAGTCCCTCCTAGTGCTATTTCCTTGATCTTTGCCAAACAATCTAGGAAGGTCATCTCTTAGACCGAGAAATTTGTCTTCTTCGTGGTTCACACTCAGAGTGAGCGAAAGATCATTGCCACATCCAGGGCCTTCGCAACCGATCTCTCCACACAACAAAGGAAAGTGAGTAAGGTCGTGGAAGAATACTAAGATATATTCTCCTTTCCTGCTGGGGTACCTCTGCACTGCCATGTCAAGCATCCCATTGATCTGACCCTAGGTGCACCACTACCCAATGGGCCAGTCTATTTCCACTCTCTGTTAGAAAACGAGGAGATCAAGAGGTAGATCTAAGAATTGCTCCACAAGGGGCACATCCTTCCCATCTCATTTCCTTGCAAGAGCCCAATCGTGATGGTACAAAAGAAAGACATGACCTGGTGACTCTACAATGATTACTAGGCCCTGAATAAAATCACAGTCCGAAACTGGTACCCGATCCCCTGAATCGACGACCTCCTTGATCAACTCACGTGGGCCGAATAATTCAGTAAGACTAATTTGAGTTCTGGCTACCACTAGGTCTCAATAGAAAAGACAAATGTATGGAAGACTTCCTTCAAGTCAAAAGAAGGTATTTTTGAATTGCTTGTCATGCCCTTTGCCTTCAAATCTCTGAGCTGAACATCCTTTGATTCAAGATCCATGTTTAGGGAATGCAAACAACTCTCCAACTCCTTTATTTTTAGTTGAAGATGACCTTTTTCTTCTTCTAAAATTACTGTACGCTGTTTTACATCGCTCAACAATGAGCTTTTTTTCTCCTCTAGGAACTTTTTCGTCTCTGCAATTTCTGAAAGCTTCTATTGTAAATCAACAACATTTCTCTCTTTCTCCATTATTGTTTCCGTGTAGGTATCTAGATCCTTCTTGACTGAATCTAAGGTTGTTTCCAACTCATCTACTTTTGTCTAGAGGGTTACCTGATTTTCTTCCGAAACCAATCTTATTCTGTCCATTTCAATCAGTAAGGAATTATTTTCTTTGTAAAGGAACATTTTCTCATTCACAAGTGATGAACGTTCATCTTCCAACTGAGCCGCTGCAGCATTACTTTCATTTAACTGGGCCTTCAAGGACACTACTTCAGTGCTTAGCTCTCCAATTTGATGATTTAGTAATCCCTTTTCAGTAGCCATCGAGTCCAGCCTTGTTTGCAGCTCTGCAACACTGCTTTCAAAATTTAGTTATTACGATCGTAGTTATTATTAATTTAGAATTTTAATAATGGAGGAAATAATGAGAATATTAATAATGGAGGAAATAATGAGAATATTAATAATGGAGGCAAATGTCTATCAAGTCGGTCTTCATACCCATACTGGTTTAGTAATCCCTTTTCAGTAGCCATCGAGTCCAGCCTTGTTTGCAGCTCTGCAACATTGCTTTCAAAATTTCTCTTCTCAGAATCCCATAGATGTCTGTCTTCTACCATTTTCTGAAGTAATTCTTGACACCTTGCCTTGGATTCATTCAGCCCAGATGCCAACTCAAGTTTTTCTGCTCTATATTGAAGTAAAACACTCTCGTTTTGGATAGACATATCCTCACACTCGTTTCTTGCTGCTACAATTTGTGATAAAAAGTCATTCTTTTCCACCTCCCAAGCTTTACTTGCTGCCTGAAATTGTCCGGATATCGCCTGAATTTCTTCATTCAATTTTAAAACTCTTGCTTCTAAAACTTTTTTATCAGAAACCGCGGCTCTGAAGTACTCTTCTTTCTCAGAAATCTCTTTCTTAAATCTTTCCTCAACTTCTTCCTGTAAATCTTCTGAAGCATTAGAAACGCCGGCGTCGTACTCTCCAAGTTTCTTTGCAAGTTGTTTTGTGTCCTTCGCAATTGCAATTTGTTTTGTGTTCTTCTCAATATCTTCAAGCTTCTCTTTGCTTTCCATGAAAATTACTTTGCTCCATGTTAATATATATAAAAGAACACAAATGCACTGGTCAGAACCTGGCTCTCTATATATTAAACAATATTAAACCCTTACAGACCTCGCGTCGCCTTCCTCGCTCACGTTTTACAGATCTTACTTTTTATTTTTATTTATTTTTATATTAATTAATATTAAAGATTTAGTTGGTACACATTGTTACAATACTTCAAATACTAATTTCAAAACAACATTTAGATTTTGGTTGCATCCATTGTGAAATTACTTCAATTAATACTTTAATAATAATAACATATACTTAGATTTGATTTTTTGTGGGGTAATTTTGAAAGTTAATAATAGCATAAGTTTTCTTTAGATTTTGGTTACACTTATATTGTTAATTTTGAAAGTTAAAAAAAATGTAAAAACTCACTTTAGTTATGTTTGAATGGTGGGTGGAATAGTTAGAGTGGAACAACTAAACAATGAGCAGAGTTGAACTAAGGAATGTAGAGTGGAGTAATGGAGTTAGTGTTTGTAAATAATTATTCTTAATCAATTATGAAAATTTGTTAATAAATTTTTAGTTTAAGTTTATGTTTTATATAAGATATTTTATTTTATTAGAAATATATATTATTGAGGATATATGAATCTTCTTTATCCGATGTTTATATAGTTATATGAAATCCATAAGTCATAAGCAATGTTTTGAATCCTTGTTCTCAAAACAAATTAGAAGAACATATAGATATTAAAAGATCATAGTTACTCTCCATTAAAAATCCATTTAATTTAACAATTTTTGTTGGGATATTTATTAATGCCATATTATTATTAAATAGTATTTCCATTTTTCACCTGGAATGGATTGTAAGATGTAGTGGTAAGGATAAAGTGTAAGGGTAAATCATTTAGCATCAAGGTTAAGGGTAAATCCTTAAGAGTTAGCTATTAAAAACTAACTAATTGAGGATAATTGGTAAAGAGTAAATCATGAAAGAATAGGGATTAAGGATACAACATTATGGCTTAAAGGTAAGACTTTGAGTGTAAGCTTTAAAAGGAACTATTTGAGGGGAAGTGATCAAAAGTAAATAATTAAGAATTAGGGGTCATGGATGAAGTATTAAACATTAGAGATTATGGTGTAAGGTTCAATATCAGGAGTCAATAATCAAATGGAAAAATGTTCAATATTAGGAGTCAATAATCGAATGTTGTTGGGACCTTGTACTATTGTAATGCAGAGCAATGGTATTGGTAGCTTTATGATTTTACTATACCTAGGTTAGAGGAAATGTCTTCAAAATCCTTATGCTATTGTTGAACACTCTTGTTGAGAAAACAAAGAGCCAGTGTTGTGATTTAATGTGTGACTCTTTTCGCCTAAGGGTTTTCCTTAGGAAATGGTGTTCTTAATTGTTTGTCGTTTATTTAGTTTGTTTGCAATTGTTCTTTTTAAAACTTTTTAAGCATATTATTCCCTCATGGATTAGTGTATGAAGCACACTCCACACCTATTCTTCCTTTAATTTGGTAACAAAGCCTCATCACCTCATATCCAAGGTGTTAGGGATAATGTTTTTTGATGTAATCATGGTTTGAGTAGGAGTTTGTGAAAAGGAAATCTTGTTGTAGGGAAATCTTAAGTAGATATGGATTTGAAATGGAGAAGCTTAATGTCACTAACTTTGATCCATGGAAGATCAATATGGAGGATCTTCTCATAGATCGATATCTATGGGTTGGAATTTGTTGAAGCAAATCCACTAGTATGAAAGATGAAGAGTGAGAGGTGTTGAAGAAAAATAAGAGAATCCTTATTGATTTTGTTTGGCCGAGTCAATGTTATTGAATGTTTCCAAAGAAGGAAATGTAGCAACACTTTGGAAAAAGTTGGGTGATTTGTATCGAGTGGATCGTTAGTTCATTTTTTTTTTGCAAAAAAAATTCGTTGAGTTGAAAATGTGTGTTGGTGATTCTATAGTTGATCGCCTAAATACATTTAATACTATTTTGACCTAGTTGGTCTTAATTGGAGTGACTATGGATGAGGAGGATCCTTTTTTGTTTTATTTTCAGACTAATGGGACTACCTGGTACTCACCATTAGAAACACTATAAAGAAATTTGTTCTTGATGAGGTCATGGATGCTTTACTGTGAGAGGAGGTGAGGAAAACATCTTATGAATCCACTGAGGAGGCCTTGGTTGTTAATGGAATATTGAAGGAAAAATGTAGGAAGAGATAAAAGGGAAGATTCAACTCCCGTGGGAGACATAAGGACTTGAAGGAAGAGAAGATGAATAATAAGAAGGAAAATAATGATTTTGATGATGTGTCTGAAACAAATTCTCAAGAGGATCATTGATATGATTTTGTTGTATCTTTGGAAACTCATGAAAGCCAGGGTGCATGGTTCACTCTACAGCTTCCTTCCACGTGACTTCCCATTGTCGTTAGTTTTTAGTGTATGTGAAATATGATGGTGGGATGATGTACCTTAGTGATGAGTCTCCTCTTACAAAAGTTGTCGCTCGTATAAACTTGAAGAGTAAAGGGGATCCATGGAGTTTTTCATATTCTAGGTTAGGCACAAAACCTAATATCAATCATCACACTTAATGATGTGGGTGTGCAGGTTGTTTTCTCTAACAAAGGGCATAATATGGCCTGTGGAACTATTGTAGTCACTATGGGTGGTTGCCTGGGAGGTTCATTCCATCCCAATGCATGCATTATAGAGTTTAATATTTATTCTACTTTTTCATCAAAGAGATCTTGATCTGTAATTCAGACATGAAAAAACACATAGAAAGAAATAAAGAATGGTAAGTCGAATAGTTATAGTAGAATAACTAAAGGATGGGTGGAGATGAGCTAAAGAATGAAGAGTGGAGTAATCAAGTTAGTGTTTGTAAATAATTCTTCTTACTGATTGCCTCAACCGAGTTGCTGACTTCCAAAAATAGGAAGTACCAACTGAGTTGCTGACTTCCTCAACCGACCTCCAGTCACGTCACTCACCACAGTGATAGACTCTTGCATCCATGAGACCTCTGGATGAACCCACCTCTATGATACTGAACCTGACTTCTCCACCACCTTCCAAATGTTGGGCACCAAATCATTGGTCACTAATTTCCATCTTCAGTATAGGATGTTGTGTCGTCTGGGCCATCTCTGCATTCCATCAAGAGAGAATGTGAAGATGATTTGGGAAGCTCACTAAAGTCAGGTGGAAGGACACTTTGGCATAGAAAGGATAGTGGCAATGTTGCAAAAACATTTCTACTGGCCGAAAGTTTGACAGGATGTCGGCAAGTATATCAGGTCCTGCACCGCCTGTGCTATTTCCAAACTGACCACTAAGAAACATGGCATGTACAGCCCTCTTCCTACTCCTAACAGGTTGTGGGAATCCTGTTGGACACACTAACTACACTAAGAGGGGGGGGGTTAACAGTGTAGGGCTCTTTTTCCAAAAAATACTTAGTTAACAATCACCATTAACTCATTACTCATTGCTGTCATTTATAACTAGTTAAATGTCAACACATATCATCAATATATCATCAACAAGTCATCACCACAAGAAACACAAAGAACACAAGATGTATGTACAATTTTCTTTTTATTACGGACTATAATCCTTGGGGTTTTTCAACAACAACTGAATAGAGTACAAATCTACAAAAGCACCAGATCTATAATGCAATAATCATCTTACACCCTCAACACCAACTGAGATGAGGCAACAATCCTAAAAAGATATCAATCTGTACCATAAACAAGTGCATCAACCATGCACCAACCTGTGCCAAACAACCTGTAATCAACCTGTACCATAAACAAGTGCATCCAACCATGTACCAAGTATATACCAATAATGATGTGGGTGTGCAGGTTGTTTTCTCTAACAAAGGGAATAATATGGCCTCTGGAACTATTGTAGTAGCTAAGGGTGGTTGTGTGGGAAGTTAATTCCACATCGATGCATGCATTATAGAGTTTAATATTTCTTCGACTTTTGCAACATAGAGATCTTGATTTGCGATTCAGATATGAAAAAACACATAGAAGGAAAGAAAGAATGGTGAGTGGAATAACTAATGGATGGGTGGAGCTAAGCTAAAGAATGCATAGTGGAGTAATCAAGTTACTGTTTGTAAATAATTCTTCTTAATCAATTATAAAAATTTGTTAATAAGCCTTAAGTTTATGTTTTATACAAGGTTTTTTATTTCATTAAAAATATATACTAATAAGGATATATGAACCTTCTTCATCCCGTGTTTATATAGTTACATGAAATCCATAAGTCATAAGAAATGTTTTGAATCCCTTCTCAAAAAAAAATGGAAGAGCATATAGATATTAAAATATCATAGCTAGTCTCCATTAAAAATCCATTTAATGTCATAGTTTTGGTTGGGAAATTTAGTTATTTATGCCCTGAGAAGATAATGGAAGGTTTGCTTAAATTTTGTTGGAAATCGTGAATAATTTTTAGGTAAAGTCATATTATTATTAAATAGTGTTTTCATTTTCCATGTGGAATAGATTGTAAGACCTTGTGGTAAGGATAAAGTGTAAGGTCACATGTCAAGGAAAGTGTTGGTTGTAAAGGGTTAATGATTACAAAATCATAAGTTATAAGAAGCAAGAGTCAATCTTTAAAAGTTATGGCTAAAGGAATAGCATTTGAGTAATATGGATATAGCATTAAGTATGAACTCATAAGGTTAAATAACATAACATCAATGTTAAGGGTAAAGCCTTAAAAGTTAGCTATTAAAAACTAACTAATTGAGGATAATTGGTCAAGAGTAAATCATTAAATATTAGGGATTAAGGGTACAAGATTATGGTTTAAAGGTAACACTTTGAGTGTAATCTTTAAAAGTAACTATTTGAGGGGAATTGATCAAAAGTAAATAATTAAGAATTAGAGGTCATGGATGATGTATTAAACATTAGAGATTTGTGGTGTAAGGTTCAATATTATGAGTCAACAATCAAATGGAAAAGGGTTCAACAATAGGAGTCAATAATGGAATGTTGTTTGGAGGGGTGTGTCATACAACTTGTACTGTTGTAATGTATAGAAGTGGTAGTGGTAGGCTAAGGTTAGTGGAAAACACACTATAATACCTAACTTATTCGTATGTTGACGAAATGTCTTTAGAATAATTATGTTATTTTTGAACAATATTGTAACCATTTAGTTGCTAAATAATTCATTGAATTTGATTTAAAGTGCAAGATTCTTGTCCCAAAAGGGTTTTCCCTTGGAAATGGTGTTCTTAAGTGTTTGTTGTTTATTTAATTTGTCTGCAATTGTTATATTTTAAACTTTTTCTACATATTCTTCCCTCGTGGATTAGTGTAGGAAGCATACTCCACACCTATTCTTCCTTTCATTTGGTATCAAAGACTCATCACCTCAAATAAAAGGTGTTACAGACAATGTTTTTTAATGTAATCATGGTTTGAGTGGGAGTTTGCACAAAATGAAATCTTGTTGTAGGGAAATGTCGAGTAGATCTAGATTAGAAATGGAGAAGTTTATTGGGACTAAGTTTGAGTCGTGGAATCTCAATATGGAGGATCTTCTAATAGATCGATATCTATGGGTTGGAATATTTGGAATCAAACCCACTCGTATAAAATTTGAAGAGTGAGTGGTGTTGGAGAAAAATACAAGAATCCTTATTGATTTAGTTTGGACGATTCAACATTATTGAATGTTTCCGAAGAGATAAATGTAGGAACTATTTGGAAGAAATTGGGGGATTTGTATCAAGATAGATAGTTAGTTAATATTTTTTTTTTTTCGCTAAAAAAATTCTTGGCTTTGATAGTGTGTGTTGGTAATTCTATAGTTGATCTCCTAAATGCATTTAATACTATTGTGACCTAGTTGATCTTAGTTGGAGTGAATATGGATGAGGAGAATCATTTTGTGTTTTTTTCATACTAATCAGACTACCTCGTAATGACCATTAGAACAAATATAAATACATTTGTTCTTGATCAGTTCATGGGTGCTTTACTCTCAGAGGATGTGAGGAAAACATCTTAGGAATCCACTGTGACATCCTTGGTTATTCATGGAGTATTGAAGGAAAAAGGTAGGAAGAGAGAAAAGGGAATATTCAACTCTGGTGGGAGGTACAAGTCTCCTAGAAAGTCTAAGAAAAAATGTTGGGACTATGTCGGGCATTTAAGAAAGCACTTGAAGGAATAAAAGAGGAATAATAAAAAGGAAACGAATGATTCTCATGATGAGTTTGAAACAAATTCTCAAGAGGATAATGGATATTCTTTTGTTGTATCTTTGGAAACTAATGGAAGCTAGAGTGCATGAATGATAGAATTTGGATTTTCCTTCCATATGACTTCACATTGAAACTAGTTTTCAGTGTATGTGAAATATGTTGTTCGGTTGATATACCTTAGTGATGAATCTCCTGTTAACAAAGTTGGCCATGGTATTGTCTTTATCAACCTCCATGATGGAAGAGTAAAGGGAGTCGATGGAGCTTTGCACATTTTAGTTTTGGCACAAAACCTAAGATCAATAAGCACAATTAATGATGTGGGTGTGTAGGTTTTTTTTTCTAACAAAGGGAGTAAAAGGGCCTACATATATATTGTAGTTGTTAAGGGTGGTTGTGTGGGAATTAAGTTCCATATTGATGGATGCATTATATAGTGTAATATTTCTTTGATTTTTGCAGCAAAGATATCTAGAAGATATAAAACATCATGATTAGAACCTCCTAAACAAGCTCTTTCTTCAAAGATTAACTTACCCATAGAGATGACATGTTATGGCACCAAATACTAGACCATATAGGTGAGAAGGGATTATGGGCCTTGAAAAACAAAAATATTATTTATAAATTGCATGCTTGTGCTCTTGAGTTTGATTTTTGTGAGTGGTGCATATATGGAAAACATAATCGTGTTAAATTTGTTTCTGGTTCTCTCAAATTTTCTAGGTTGTTGGACTTAATTCATTCTAATGTATCTCATTGAATTAAAGTTTTATAAGGATTTACATCATGTGTCATTCACTGATGACTATTATAGAATTACATGGGTATGTTTTCTTAGAACAAAATCTGAGGTTTTTAGTTGATTTAACGAACTTAAGGCTCTCTTGGAAAATACAATTGGTTAGAGGATTAAGGTGTTGATGAATGAAAATGGAGGTAAGTTTCGTTCAACATAGTTTGATAAGTTTTGTAAGTAGAATGGAATCAAAAGTCATACAAAAATTCAGTATAGCCATCAACATAATGGATTTTTAAAATGGATGAACAAAACATTGATGGAGATATCTAGGAGTAAGCTTAGTGGATCTAGCCTAGAGAAGAATCTCTGGAAAAAAAAATTACTACTACATGTTTCTTTATTAATAGGTCTTCCACATTAGCTCCTAGGTATAATACCCCTATGGAGGTCCGGATGAGGAATAATCCCTCACTTCAACATATTCATGATTTTTTTTGTGAAGCATATGCTCATGTTCTTGAAGAGAATCGATCGAAGTTGGATAACAATGTTGTGAAATATATTTTCATTATCTATGGTGTTGGAGTGAAAGGGGATAAGATTTTGTATCATGTGGATGGAAAGGTTTTTTATACAGGGAATGTTAATTTCAGAGAAGTTAAGCCTTCTCCCATAGTGGTGGAGCTAAAAGAGGATGATAAGAAGATACTTGTTCAACTACCACTCGATTGATAAATATGAACCAAATAGTCTATTTTATTTTAGAGGTATATTTTCTTTATATGCTAACACTAATGAGACTATAAATGTGAAAGATACAATGAATATGAAAGATAAAGAGTGCTAGAAATTGGCCATGGATAAAGAAATGTATGCACTTAGAAATAATGATACACGGGACTTGGTATCATTTCATAATGGATGAAAACCCATTGGATGTAAATGGGTGTTAAAAATGAAGGTTGGTTTTGTAACATCCCTCTCTTGCGCACACTGTGCAAAATTATTCTTTGAGGACACTTTCTTGCAAGTGATCCAGATTATTATACTATTGGCCATTGATTATGATTATGAGGGATTATGGATGTGATTATATGTTATTTTTCTGTATTGACATAGACAAATTCTATTGACTCGGTTCTGCTGAGTGTGTAGGATTTTGGACCTCGAGGATGCAGAGGCATCGATGAAACCCTTGGACTTTGGATCGAGTCAGAGAGTGGACTACTGGGTTTTATTGTTGTATATATGACATATGTGCATATGATTAGATGTTATGATTATGGATCTCATTTATAACATGATTCGTTGATTATGCAGGCGGACGATAGCTTGCCGACCAGACTCACATATGGAGTAGAGGGGTCACGCACGAATACCAGAGACATTGAGGGAGAGGTGTGGACAAAAACCCTTCCACAACCTACTAGCACTCTCATCATGGCTCGAACTGTAGGTTAATGACTACTTAGTTCGAGAAGACCCACGATGCTGTGAGAGCATACTGCGACACTCTCTCACGATGATTCTAGGGGGCGCACAATAAGGCAGGGGCCTTATTCCTTAGAGGCCCTTAGTCTCCCACAAGATCACCTAACGGAGTATTGACTCCAAGGGTTTTTGATGTCTACCAAGTCATTCAAGAGGTGAGTCACACCATTGGAGCATGTAGTGCATCATGAAGGGCATGTTGCGCAATAAAAATAAAAAGAGGCGAGTGGCGCCCTTGGAGCACGCGGTGTGTCCTGAAGGGCACGTCACACAAGGGAAATAAAATGAGGCGAGTGACACCCTTGGAGCACCTGGTGCGTCCTGAAGGGCACGTTGCGTTGTTAACTAATAAGTGAATAAACCTAGATGGCCTTAGAACAAATAATGTGTTAAGAAAGATTAAAAACATTTTCCCTAATAAAATGTCACCCAACCTCGAAAATTAAAATCTAGGTAAGTGATACTTGTGATAAAAATATATATATTTAAATAAAAATAAAAATAAAAATAAATAAACAATAATAATAATCATCAGTAATCATGTGATGAGAAGGGGGTAAGCGATTCAATTAATTTATAAAAAAAATCTTTTTGGGGATAATATTTAAAAAGGGGGAAAAAGGGGAAATAATTGTTTTGTTACATATGCTAATTAAAAAAATTAATTAATTAAAAAGAAAAAGGGGAAAAAGGTAATTTTCTACACTTGCCAATTTGAGTTTTAGATGAAAAGGGAAAGAGGGAAATTTAAAAGAATTAGGAAACTAGGAAAAAACGAGAAACATAAAAAGAAGAAAAGAAGTAGAAAGCCTAACTTAGTAAGGTATTTTGCATTTAAGAACTTTCTAAATTGAACTCAACTAGTGAATTAGTAAGGGGGCAAGTCATTAAAATGTGTAAGGGAATATGGGGACATCTAAGAGCCATTCTAGGAATGCGTTTAGGTGGGTGAGGGAAATAGGAGTAATTAATTAATTAATGAAATTAATTTTTGGTGCAATGTAGGGGATGGGTGACACATGTATGGGTAGGATTTTATGAATTAAATTATTGAACCATAAATTAAATGGGATTTTGGGAAAGTAAATGACTTAGAAACTATATATAAAGGAGGGAGGAGGAGGATGATGGATCTCTTCTGTTATGCGTAACGTTACGTTGTAGAATTTCTAACTTGACTCACTTAGCTTGTGTGAGTTGGGATACCCAGCTCGGTGAGGAGTGGTAGCTCGGCCTTGCGAGGCGATATGGGAGCTAGTTTCTCTCTGGTTTAGGGTGTGTTCCCCTTTACGGATCGGGGGGATAAGGGGGAAGAAGAGTACCCCTAGCATTGGCTTGGAGGTACTGGTGAAGTCTCATCGTTTGAAAAGCAGGAGCTACATGGAGCACGTGGGAGAACGAATCAGAGCAGACGATTTGGGGATACAGTACGCTTACTGGATTCTACATGGTATATTGTTATTATACCTTACACTTTCAATTTTGTATTTTTAATTGGGTAAATAAAATGTTTGACTTAGCATTTCAACCGAGAACTTAAATTTTGCATAACCTAAATCTCGCTGCTTGAATTATTTCCCTTGGCATTCGGTCCATGCATGTTGTGACTTTCCTTTGGTTTTGTGGATTTTTGTGAAGAGTTGTGCTTTTCTTCCTCATCCCTAGTTCATTAGTCCATGCCTTAGCAGTGGGCCAGGAGCTGAATAGACGGTTGTCACTTCGGTGCACAATGAACTATAGATTGTAATGCCCTACTTTTCTGTGTGTGGATGATGAGCGAAGGATGTGTTTTCCCAACTGTTTACCCCTTCTTATATATGCATTTGAACTATGCCTTGCCTTGGTCTCTTCATGTTACGTCACCTTTGCATCCTAGTTGTTTTCGGCGCCTGAAATATGTGCTTAGTAATCTCTGCGTTTTCACCCTTAGTTACCCAACATTCGACCCACTCTTCTTGGCATATTACCCTCAACAAATTGCATCCATGGTTGGAACTACAACTCCTTCGTTCATTATGCATTGTAATGCATTCCTAGCAACTTAACTCTGTGTTCTATTTTATTTGATGGCAATTATTTCTCTACATCTCAATATATATTCAACCACGATTTTTACCTCTACGATTTCTTACATATTTATGACACCGTTATCTGGTATGTGGCTCTACAATTTAGAGTTATGTGACTGTGAATTTATATACATAGAGATATTGATATACAATGAAATTATACATTGAGGACTGTGAATTTAGATATCAACAATGTCTGGTCTTAACAGTGTTTTAGTTGCCCCTTGTTTTTACTGTGTAATAGTTGTGATTTAACGATGTTTTAGTGCGAGTTGACTGTGTGATAGTTGAATGTCATGGAGGTGCAATGGATGCGTCCTTCTTACTATGTATTAGCTGCATTTTACCTGTTCTTATTTACCTGTGTTTTATTTATGCCTTGACTGAGATTGGCATTTATTGAGTTTTCCCTCTTCTAGTTATTACATTCGACTGCCGTAATTCCACGCTTTAGACAACGTTTAATCTAGATTGTGATTTTGGTGGAGGCATTTTTCTCTTAGTGCCTGGAGAGCATTGATTTTTATTGGTGGATTTCTTTGTTTCTCGACATCAAGTTCCATTTAAACAGGCACGATCTTTGTTGCTAAACAACAACGCCTTCCAACGATTGCCGTAACACCTCTAGTTGACCGTGTTTCTCTACTTTCAGTGTGTTTTCCTTTTTAATAGTCATCAACGTTGCCCAATATTAGGTTAGGATGCGGTTGATTCCTCTTTTCACAACATTGAATGTTTGGTGAGACTATGAATGAAATCTCATTACACAGGCAGTTATATATAAGGTGACTCTGTTGAACCCTTTTTGGAGTGACAATGATTTTGGGAGTTTCATCATAACTGTGTGACAACCGCGTGGTGACTATGCAATGGGGGAATTTTATGTCTATGCATTTAGTCGAGTTAAGTGTCTGTGTAAGTGTTGGAAAGTAACGATTGTTGGTTTGATCTTTATGATAGCAGTTTTTTTCCTATTATGACAACGGTACATAAGTTAACCTTTTGATGAATCTATTTTTATTTACACAACGTAAATCCTATTGTATAGTATAACTTCATTTTTATTTACTTGGTGTAAATCCTGTTTCATAATGAAAAATTATTTTATCTATTTAGTGTAAATCCTGTCTCCTAATGTAAATTATTTTTACATAGTGTAAATCATGTTTCCTAGGTAATTTTGTTTAATTTATTTAGTGTAATTTCATTTTAATTATATGCTGTTAATCTTGTTTAAATGACAGCTATGTAGTTGATTGTTAAATTGATATCACGGATAAAAGAAAACGATTTTTCTCTAATAGCATGGTGACTGTGAATTTGTTGATAGCATGTCTTAATAGCAATGATTTTTGGCAATAGAATATAGATAACCTCTTAATAATTTTATAATTAAAAGATGACAAGGTCATTAAAGGCCAGCCAACTTATATTTAAGGACCACAATTAAATTCATGTAGTTTCAGTTTTAAAGGATAGCGATAGAGACGTATCTGACCTTGGAATTGGGTTTAGTTGCAACGAATGATTGTTTAATAATAATCGTTAAATTGTTCAGATTGATTTTTGTTATGCAAGGAAATTGTCGTGTTGTGTAAAGGTCATAGTCGTCCTGTTGACTTGTCGATTGGGTTCTAAGGATAGTCGACTTATGTTTATATAGTTGAGTTGATCTCCTAGCATGTTGAAATTGTAGCTTGTGTTATGGGGTCCGGTTATGTTGTTGCTCCATGGTTATTGATGCACCTATCCCTGGGTGACGACGTGATTCCTGATGACGGGATCACTACGTACCCTATTGGATAGAGGTGAATGATAACTTGGTCAAAGTCTGTCCCTTCCGTGTGAGTGTTGTTGATCTTTGTAAGTTTTCTATTGGCGCATGGATTAAACGCCTTCATGCGTTTAGTTGCGTGCCATCGAGGTTCTAGTTAATGGGCCTTCGAGGCCATTGTGTCAGGTTGGGGATGTTTTCCTTTAGCTTGTAGGCATGGTCATGTTGTGTCGAGTGGGTAGTCATTTCTCCTTGTTGTTTTACGCAAGTTTCGCCCAGTTTCTCTTATGTCAGTGCATGGAGTCATAGTTATCTGTTTCCTATTCTGCGGGTGTGGTGCTCACCGCCATATGTGTTGTTTAGCGGTGATCGTGGTCATCATCCAGTTTAGAGAAAAAAATTACACTTTCTGCTTCACTTGTAGTCATAACGAAGGGGTCGTTACATATGGTATCAGAGCGGGTTCAATTCTGCGGTTGTGGATTGCTAGGCTTTCCACTGTAGTAGACCCTTGAGCATTACCCTAGAGCTAATTTAAAAACTTTAACATGTCCTTGTAGTGATATTGATTAGAGGACACCACAGAGGTTCACAACCTAGTGTTGTGGGAGGAGGTAGGACACCTCAAGTGCCTGCGCCCTTAGAGTCTAACCCCAAGGGGAAGAAAACTTACTTGGGCTGGATTCAAATGTTGTAAGGGATGATGATGGTTTGACAAGGCCCTTCTAGGGAGTGTCAGAGGCCTTGATTTTCCATCTATACTGAGTTGAGGCTAGGACACCTGTACCCCTGAGGGTCCACAGTGCGCCCTGGCCAATACCGTTAGCTTTCACCGTGAACTCGAGAAGGTCAAATTTCCCAAGTTCTTGAATGCCCAGGACGACACAACTGCTGAGGTATGGTTGGAAAATTTGGTGAGTTTCCTTCACTTCATGAATATAACTCCAACATGAAGGTCTGCATAGCGAACTTTCAAATAAAGGAGAGTGCTCTTCTATGGTGGAAGACACTCCTGCCACTTTTGATCATGGTTGTCAAAGACATGTCATGGGAATTGTTCTGAGAGAGGTACCTATCAAAGGAATTCATTGAACGTCAGATCAACGAGTTCAATGCCTTGCGACAGAGTGACCGCATGGTGCTCGAGTATGAGGCTCATTTTGGAGCTTCTTTGGTACGCTCCACACCTTTTTACTAAGAAACTTAAGGTCAACAAGTTCGTGTTGTCCTTCGTTTTAGGATCCAGCTTCTACTTTGGGTGCCAGGATTACTGGACCGAAGAAAGTGTGTTGGACTGTGGGGAGCCACATTACCAACATTAATGCCCAGAGGAAAGGGTTGGAGCATTTGGATCACCCGGACCCACTACCGTGGGAGTTTTGGGAAAGGCCCATCGGATTCATGCAACAGTGAATAACCGCCAGGAAAAGCACCAATCGACTGTGCTGGAGACGTTAGGTATCGTCGCTAACCAAACCCTTAGATTTGATAGATCCCGGTGCTACTGAGAGTTTCATCTCTGGTGCAGTGCTAAAAAGGATTAAGGTAAAGGAAATCGAACAGGTTGAGTTTATCTTTATAGAGATGGGTTCAGGAGCCAAACAGAAGGTTGGAGGAAAGGTTACGGGCTGTACCCTTAACCTGGGAGAGTTTGTCACCAGGGCCAACTTGTACATCACGAACTTAGGATCTTATGATGACGTGATCGGTATGGACTGGTTGGAATCGCATGAGGCAATACTCAACTGTAAGACAAATGATTAAGCTTGGTCGATGATGAGGGACAAAGAAGGATGATCATAGGTTAGAACCAGGGATTTTCCCTCAAGTTTATCTCTTCCTTGCAGTTATGGAAGAGCTTGCGCAAGGGATGTAAGCATTATGCGATGCTTGCATTAAATGAGAAAGGAGTAGTGGAAGGTCTACAACACCTACCAGTGATGAGAGAGTTTGCAGACGTCTTTTTGGAGGAGTTACCTAGGATGCCGCTGGAGAGGGAATTGGAGTTTACCATAGACCTAACACTAGGGACTGAACCAATAGCGAGAACACATTATCATATTTCAACCCTGGAGTTACAGGAGTTGAGAATGCAACTAAAGGACTTGGTGGACCTGGGACTTATACATCCAAGTGTGTCACCATGGGGTGCGCTTGTTATTTTCATATGAAAAAAGGATGGGTCGTGACAAATTTGCATTTACTACTGTCAACTGAACAAGGAAACGATCAAGAATCAATATCCATTGCTAAGGATTGATGATCTATTCAATCAGATGAAGGGTGTGACAATGTTTTCCCAGATCGATTTGTGATCAGGGTATCACCAATTACGGATCAAGAGGATGACGTCCCTAAGACCACGTTTAAGATGAGGTTTGGATATTATGAGTTTACTATTTTACCTTTTGGACTGACAAACACCCCATGGGTGTTTATGAGTTTGATGAACATGGTGTTCTGCGAGTACTTGGACAATTTCGTCCAAGTATTTATTGACGATATTTTGATTTACTCTTCGACGACAGAGGAGAATGACGAGAACTTGCGCTTGGTACTACAGTGTTTGCAAGAGCACAAATTGTATGGGAAATTGTCCAAATGCTCGTTCTACCAATAAAAGATTCACTACTCGGGTCATGTCATATCTGCCAAAGGTAGCGTTGTGGATCCAACAAAGGTCAAGGATATTATGGAATGGCTTGCACCGACGAATGTCCCGAAAGTGCGTATCTTCATGGGTTTAGTAGGATACTATCGATGGTTTTTCGAGGGATTTTCGAAGATGGAAATTATGATCATGAAATTGCAAAAGAAGAACAAGATGTTTGTTTGGACCGAGAAATGCGCGGAATCATTTCAGAGGCTCAAAAGTTGTTGACAACAACATTGATACTAAAGGTCCCTGACATGGACGCAGACTTCTTGGTATGTACTGACGCATCCAAGGACGTCTTAGGTGGAGTCTTGATGCAAGACGGTCGGGCGATTGCTTATATTGGGAGGAAGTTGAGAAGGAATGAGGAGGACCATGCGACACATGATTTGGAGTTGTTATCAATTGCTTATTCCTTGAAGGTTTGTAGACACTACCTTGTTGGATGAAAATGTGAACTCAGGACGGACCAATGTGGACTACAACACATCTTTACGCAAAGCAACCTGAATGTGCAACGACGACATTGGTCGTAATTGCTTAGTGAGTATGATTTCAAGATTTATTACATAAAAGGAATAGTGAATCGAGTGGGAAATGCATTGAGTTAGAGACCTCACATCTTTTAGTGTTGCCTCTTCAGACGAATCTACATGAAAATATTCTAACTTTACAGCGTGACGATGACTAGTACAAAGAGGTCAAGGATTTTATCGGACAAAACACAATGATGGCACCAAGATTTCAAGGATTTACGTTGGACGACGATGGACTTCTGAGATTTAAAAATCAAACTTACATACCACCGAATGACGAGTTGAGGAGTTTGATCCTAAATGAGGCTCACAGAGCAGTGTACATGGCTCACCCGAGAGTCATGAAGATGAGGGCAGACCTTAAACTATTATTATTCTAGAAAGGAATGAAGGGAGACATAGTTAACTATGTGGCCAAATGTCTAGAATTTCAGTAGGTAAAGGATGAACATAGACATCCAGTAAGATTACTACAACCACATGCTATTCCAGAATTGAAATGGGAGGTTGTTTCGATAGATTTAATTGTTGGATTGCCACTGAAGGCAAGGAGACTCGAGTTGATTTTTTTTATGGTTAGTCGACACTATGATGAAGAGTGCTCATTTTATTCCGGTGCATACGATGTATCAGGCATGTGACATAGCTAGAGTTTTCCTTAGTGAGATTCTGACACTGCATGGTGTTGGTCACTATAATTTCTTAATTAATTTTAAACAATCAAGTGAAACATACATTATCAACCCAGGGAAGTCTTTTGTTTCAAAGGTAGCCACGCACTATATATGCTCAATTTCAAAAGCACTTAGTGTTGTAGTAAAGAAAATTATTCTATCTATACTTGCTGGAATGAACTGAAGCTCTGGATCAAATCACAGGAAAGCAATCTCCCTATTGCAATTCTTTATAGTTCAAATTAAGAATCCTGGATTACATTTTTAGAATAACATTGCAATGGGTAAGAACAACTGTCTTGCAATAAGAGAACAAGACCCTTACTCTCAAACATAGACTCAGTACTAACACTCTTTCATGAAAACAATAATGCAGAAAACAATAAACTCTATCTAACAGAAACCAAGGCACTTAGTTCCTTTCTGTTTAAGCAGGAGCCTTGAGCCTTACTTCTGTTGTAGCACACTTGTGAAGTTG
>ML807152.1:216670-234597 GCA_009831015.1 Picea engelmannii
CAAGCTTGTAGGTTGAGGTGTTTTAGAAGAAGGAGCATTGTCCTCTCTATAGATGTTAGGATTGTTCCTTCTAGTAGCCATAGCCATATTTTTACTTTCAACATTTCTTGCCACCTTAAATGCATTCTCCAATGATTTGGGTTACCAAAGGAGAACCTCATGTTGAATGTCATCCTTTAAAGTTCCTATGAATACATCAATCAAGTGCTCATCTGGAATATTGGTTACCTTTATATTCAATCTTTGGAAGTTCTCAATGTTCTCGGTAACTGAACCCTTTTGCTTGAGATTTATCAATTGGCTAAAGAAGGTGTTTCTCCTTGTATTCTCATAGTGTGCTATCATTTCTTCCGTGAAAATTGTCCAAGTGAGGAGTGATTTGCGAGAAAAAATCCATCGATACCATACAATTTGATTAGGTTCTAAATATAAAGAAGTAATTCATACCTTTTTTGTATGTGGCACATTATGGAGATCAAAGAATTCGTCCATCTGAAGTATCCATGTGATTGGGTTCTTTCCATCAAACTTCCTCATATCAATATTAGGAATTTGGTTGGTCTTCAAACCAAAGCTGAAGTTTCTCCATTCTTGATTCACCTTCCTTGTGTCCTCATCATGAATTTCATGGAATGCATTTTCACATTCAAGTGTCTTCTCTATTACAAAATTTTTCAATACTTCTATGATCTCCCATTTTAAACCCTCGATCATCTCTTGTAGTTCATCTTTTGTTACTATCCTCTTTTGTAAATCATTTATGTCCCTACACATTTCTTCACCTTCATCAAGAGTCCAAGTAGGATTTTCTAGAGGCTTATTCAGTGTAGAAGTTCCCTTTTTGGGTGGCATGTTGGTCAAGTATCACTTTTGAACCTTGATTTTGAGGTGGTTCTACTACACAGTATTTCTTTTGTTGTATCTCTCAAGTTTCGGCCTTTCTGGGTATGAAACTTTATTTTATGTAGTTCTCCGATATTTATTCTCTGCAATGCCACAGGTCTAATCAAAATTGTATGTGCCAAGTGGAATTTATGGTAACTTCCCCACAACTTGTCGATTTGTGGCCTTTCCAATAGAGCTCACCTGTATAGCGTACACCACACAAAATAATTGATATAAAATTCTGAAACTCACACCAGAAATACTATAGACTATCCATGATCCAATGAAACCAGTCTCACTCAATTTGGATACTCTAGGAAGAAGTTATAATTGTTTTACCTGGAACACCTTCTTGAGACTAGTCAATATGACTAGTCAAATACCCTATGTTACACAAGGTGTATCTACAAATTTAAGATGACCCAGAAGAAGAAATTTTTACCAAAGATACCTTACTTATTTATGTAAATAGCCTCCGGATTTTAGGGTCTGAAACATTACAGAAACATTTTATAGTGAAAATTCTGCAATGACTCAGTTCAGGATTATTCCAGAACCCTATCTTGTATAGGTTGTATCTCGAAAATTTTAAGGCCTCAATAGCGGAATTTTGATCCCAACGTACCTTGATCTATCTACTACATATCCTCCAATTTGTTCCTTCTGAAACATTGTATAAAAAAAGTTATAGTGAAAATTCCAAGGTGTCTCAGATGTAGCAGCGAAACCCCAAGACCTTGAGCTCTGATACCATATGTTAGGAACCAAATATCAATATAGGATAGAAAAACCTCATAAAAAGTACTCAACGCCTTGAAAAAGAGATAATTTCAGATAATAAGCCTCTTCGAGGGGGCATCCTCCTTTTACCCCACTTAAATTTTCAAGTACAAGATGATTCAAAATGAAAATGTCTCCTTGGAATATATGGAGAATAGGAGGTATAATTAAAACTAATGGCCTAAAGACGACATAAATAAAATAACATTACTAATATAATATGCCCCAATTAAGGGGTAATGAGCCAATATTAGGGCTTAACAACACACAGTTCAAAAAACATTCCATTATTGACTCCTAATGTTGAACCCTTTTCCATTTGATTATTGACTCATAATATTGAACCTTACACCACTAATCTCTAATGTTTAATACTTCATCCATGACCCCCAATTCTTAATTATTTACTTTTGATCACTTCCCCTCAAATAGTTCCTTTTAAAGCTTACACTCAAAGTGTTACCTTTGAACATAATGTTGTATCCTTAATCCATAACCTTTCATGATTTACTCTATTCTATAACACTATGTGTTGTAAATAAACCAACCAATACTTACTAATAATCTTTGTATTTATTTAGAAATAGAAATAAAACTCATTGAAGTATAGTACATAAACCCTAATGGGTTATTATTCTTTCTCAAGATATAACTCTTTGCATAAATAAAGGTGAACATAGTAAAGAGGAATCATATAAATATTTATGATTGCAAGAATATAAAGTGGAAATATATAACTCATTTTAAGTGCGGATATAGCTAGAATAGAAAATATTATTTGAACACCTATAATTACAAATATAATACAGGGATAACAAAATACAGATATATTATACTCACAAAATTTCTAAAGAGGATATAACAATGAAAATGCCTCACAGGCACAAAGCAGAACCAACTTTAAAATATATAATAATCATAACAAATGGAACCCATTGAATTATAATATCTCCCTTAAAAAAAACTGCAAAATAATCTAAATGGTTTATGAAAAATAAGCCCTCTTACACACAATCCAAACCAATAAAAATTATAGTGATACCCTTGAACAAAGAAGCTTCCATTAGAGTTTACACGGGTCATAATTTAGACAATCACCTATTGTTGAATAACCAAGTCATTTAACGAATGGTAGGTGCATGGTATAAGTACAACTATGTGAGGTACTAATACAGAGTTAATAAATCAATTACCTAAAATACAAATGTCATCCCGATGAGAATGACTTAGACCACAACTGCATTCAGTCTATTTAGTTAGAGTGAATGCATAGTCTCCAATGTTGATTATTTGCAAAGAGACAGGGGCATGTCACATAATGGGAAGGAAATTTATTAAAATAGCTAATAAAGAAACCCTTTGAATATTTTTTATACAACTCGTATCTATGAAGAACTGGAAAATAAACCCTTGAAGGGTCTCAAAATTTTACATGGTTGACTTCAACTTTTCCTCACTGAAAAAAAGACATTTAATAAATGATCACTGGAAAAGTTTACTAACAAAAATTTACAAATTCAACAAATCGCTACAACAATAGTTTATATGAGTTAAAATATTTAGCATCTTCTTATCTCGTGGGTTGTTTCCAGACCCAAGAGTCTTTCTATGTGAAAACAAAAATATACAACAAAGTTAATACAAACTATAACACAAGATTTAAGAAAAACTTGATGCAAATCCAAAATAAAATGCCAAGAATTTGAGAAGAAGAAAAAAACATGATAGAGAAAAATTGTTTATCATGTAAATAGAAATTTTGAAGAGTTATAGGGCCTCTCTGGTTAGAGGGAGGGAGATTTGTGCTTGAAGCATAGTCTATTGAGGTAGGGTGAGGTAGGGTTTAGTGTTGAAGTTTCGTAATAGACTTGAGGACTATGATGGTAATAATGATGGAGTAGATGGACAATAATCGCACTGAATCCCAACAGGAGATAGTAAATATAGAGATCTTGGCTAGCACTCCACTTTATGGACAAATGGCACAACGTTAACATGTAACTATAGTAATGTAATAGTATATGTATGTGTATGTCGACATGGATATGGAATGGTGTAGTGGTAGATGAGCTATGTGCCAAAAATATTTAATGGATAGTGTTATTAATAATCTATGTTTCGGGTATCCACCGCAAACCCAACCAATCAAGGTAAATATAAATGTTAAAAAAAGGCCTTGGAGAGATCAGAACACGATAATATATTCGACAATAGTATTTGACATTTAAACTCCGACAATAGTATGGTTCTTAATATAATTTAATAATGATGATATTATTATTATAATTTAATATAATTTAATAATAATAATAATTTCTTAACTTCTACTCGATAATAATCATTATTCTTTAAAAAAAATGGTGTTGAAGGATTTTACAAATGGTATGAGAGCATGGTTTAGAAACTATGGAATTATAGGATCAAAATGAATAGAAATTGTTGTGATTATAATTGTATTATATTATGAAACTAATGAAGATTTCTTAAAAAAGAAATATTAACAATGAATATATTTTCACTTATGAAAAACAATCAGACATTATGGTTGAAAAAACTAGAAAAACAACATCAAATGAAGAATTGAATAGCGAACAACCTCAAGATAACTCTCTATGATTTCTTCAAACTATGAACGGCATAAAGGAATAATTACATATTATTAAAACATATAACTAAACGTTATTGAAGACTAGTAAGTAAAAAGAGGACTTAAATGATATCCTACTTAAGAACATGATAGAGATAGAACATAATAAGAATGTGAGACAGACCTCCAACAACACTAAGAAAGAAGTCTCCATTGAATAATATCATAAACAAAAGGAACGGCCAATATTTGGTGATAAAACTGAGTTATTGACTAAGGAAAGTAGCGAAAATAGTTTTGAAAACAACACCATATAGAAGAGAAAACAAAAAACCAAGAAAAAAAAGTGGCATAGTAAAAAATTATTTGGGGAATTCAAAAATATTATACTGCTCAGTTTTGGCGATGAGTTTGAAGAAGTAGTAGAAGCTTGGATTCTAAACATGGAAAGTATTTAAAAATTACTTCAAACATAAATAGTTTACAAAAAAAAAATTGATGAAAAAACTAAGTAATTTCATGACTTTAAGGTAGGACAAATGATAATTGAATATTTTGTTATCAAGTTTGTAACCCTGATGAGATATGTACCTTATCTTAGAGAGGAAAATGAAAAGGTATAGAGTTTTATGAGTTTCGTGCCTCAAGCATATAAGGATAAAATTTCCTGCCTCATAGTGTATGTGCCTGGTTCTAAAAGAAATTTTATGAATGTTGATGCAGGAGCATCTCCCGAGACAAATGAGCCTACATGGAAGCGGAAGACAGTTGGAAGACGTCCAGCGCAAGTTTTGAATTTTCCCTTGAAGTTGATGCGCAAAATATAAATGAGACCATTTAATGAGGCGCCTTGGTATAATGAAATCAGACCTTGAGTGCCCCGCTCTCGTCTGAAGTAGATGGAGGCATTTATAGTAGTAAATGTAATTAGGTAGAATTAAATTCTATATTAGACAGTTTTAGAAGAAAGAGGGAAACTGAATATAGACAAACTCATTATGCATTGTAACATAATTCAGGCATAATTGAAGCAGGAAGAGCATAGGAGAGAAGCAGAGAACTGTAGAAGAACACCCATGTATAGATCTTGAATTAATAGAAGAAGTTGATTCAAATTTATGGTTGTCGTGTTATTCTCTGTGTATTTGTGTTGAATGCTATGCTCATGAGTATTTACTTCCTGTCATGCATTTTCTATTATGCTATGTATATGATTTCATGTGTTGATATTGAAGTCTAAGAGGAGGTAGAAGGAATGAATTTCAATTGTTTCTCTATCTGAGCAAGGATTCCTGGAAGGAGTGCAGTTGAAGTCGTCCGCAAGGAGTGCGTTGACAGAAGGCTCAGATAGTTTAAACTCTTGTACCCAAGAGTGAAATTGGGTTATACGAGTCGTGCAAGGAGTGTGCAGGCTAAGGAGAGTCTCAATCGTGAATCTGAGCGAAGTATTGAACGACTGTTGCTGCAGGCGTGCGCAGAGTCAAAAGAACTCAACACTTAGAGGTGCTTGAGAACTGCCGCAAGGAGTGCGCGCAAGGACCCTCTTTGAGGATTGAAAGAGTGAGAAAGCTTAGGAGGGATAAGGCTTTCAATATTGTCGAAGAGGAGCGTTGTAAGATTCATGCCGTGGAGTGTTTAAGGCAGGCATTGCATATTTTCACCACGAGAGGATAATTTTAGTGGAGGAATACTTGGGCATTCTCAAGGAATTGCCAAAGAGAGGAAATCAACAGCTAGGATCTTGTGGAGAGGGTTGGAAAAATCCCGTCAGTCGTTGGATCTACCAAAGAAGTAAGGAGGTTATGGTCGCGTTCAAAGTTCAAGATCTAGGGGTCGTTAGCCGTTGGATCTTGGATCAGTTACCCGTCAGTCGTTGGATCTGACAGGAGTTGCACGAGGGTTACCATCAAGATTCGAAGGATCGATAGTCGAGTGGTCGAGTTTTTTTTGACATTTGAAACCCTGAAACCTCGGGAAGATCGGGATCATCCATTTGTGGGACGTGTGGTGGAGATCGAAGGCATCGGGATATCCAGCATCGGGGAATCAGAGTTCCTGAGGACAGGAAAGTTGGAACATTACAAGTCCCAAAATCCCGGAGAAATCGGGACCGTTCATCAGAGAGGACGCGTGGAAGAAATTGGCGTCATCGGAGAAGTCTCGACAAGGATTCATCCATCGGTGGTTGGGGCCATCAGGATATCATGGATCCCAGTGACAAAGTGTTTATGCACTTTGGTTTTGCGAACTGCAAAATCCCGACGAGGAGGAAGGCGCCGTAGTGGAAGCCAGTTGTCAGTCTGACGGAGAATCAGTGTTCGAGGAATCAGGGATCCCACGGGTAAGTGTTTTGCAGCATTGGAAACCCCGTATCCCCGACAGGGATAAGACCATGGTCACAAGTTAACGGTCATATGGGCCAAGACCTATAGTCAGGAGGGCTATCGCGAAAAAGGTGCATCGGGATTCGAGAAATCGCGAGTCCTGAGGACGTGTGTATTTCGACATGGGAATGCTCGAAACCCGGATGGGAGTTATAGCTATAGTCGTATAAGGAGAGTTCACGTGGATCAAGCACTTAGCCTGGAGGGATAACGGAGGTTGGAAGCGCATTGGGATTTTGAAGTCCAAAGCCCCGACGGAAGGGGTATAAGGCTGAGGTCTTATAGAGAGTGGTTGCGTGGACTGAAGGCTTAGCTAAGTAAGGCTAAGGCAACAAAGGAGCACATCAGAGATCGGGGATCGGTGATCCAAGTTGCCAGAACATCACTGGTGTCAAGACCCCGATAACGGGAACCCCGATCACAAAGAAAAGAGGGCAGCGTCGATTTCCTGATTGTTAAGGGGAGGTCAGTTGGAGAGTCGTTGTGGGTGTGGAAAATTCCTGATAGGGAATTAGAAGAGCCTTTTCAGTTCTTCGGGCCGAGTAAGAAGAAAAGGTCATGTGAGAGAATGTGCCCTGGGTGGCGCGCCTGCGTCAAGTGGTATCAGAGCTTAGAAAAGCTTCTTTGCTTTCTATAGCAGAGAAAAAGGAGAATTCACCATGCCACCAAGGAGAAGGGGTAGACAATCACCCGACCCAGAGGAGGAAAGGGAATTGTCCAAAGAAAGAGGTAGGCAAGCACAGAATCCAGACGTGGAGAGAGAAATGAGAAATCTTCGTGCTAGAATGGAGGACATGGAGATAAGAGAAAGGCACAAAGCTGATGTAGGAGATATCAGTGAGTCCGAAAGTGAATATGATGTTGGACATGGAGGAGAATAAATCCCCATGGAAGATGCAGCAAGTGAACGCTTACTTAAATTTGTTGCAAGAATGAGTACAAAGGTAAAAATGGACATTCCAATTTATGAGGGAAATATGGATGTGGAAGAGCTTCTAGAATGGATTAGAGCTCTAGACACTTACTTCAACTATGAAGATATCAAAGAGGATAAGAAGGTCAGGCATGCCGTCACGAGATTAAAAGGACATGCAGCCTTATGGTGGGATGAACTACAAGCTGACAAGCGTTGCCAAGGCAAGCAAAAGATCAAAAGCTGGGACAGGATGATTGCAAAGATGAAGGCAAAATTCATTCCCAGGGATTATCAAATTTCTCTGATCAGGAGGATGCAGAACCTAAGACAGAAGTTGATGACAGTGAAGGAATATACTGAGGAATTTTACAGACTGAATATCAGGGTAGGTCATCGCGAAAGCAATGACGAAAAAGTGGCCAAATATATGAATGGCCTAAGATATGAGATTCAGGATGAAATGAGTATGGAAACCATCTGAACAGTGGAAGATGCCTATCAAATGGCTTTGAAAGCTGAAGAGAAGTTGAGCCGTAAGCAAGGTCAGTGAGGCCGAGGCAGGAGTCAGCCTAGAGGCAAATTAGTTTCCCAGGAGAGAACCCAGAAGCCTAGGGACGACTGGAAGAAACCTCAGACTCGTACAGAGAGAGGTGGCAATTCACAGTGAGGGCGATATGTTGAGCAAAGAGAATAGCATACTGAGCAGAGAGGAGGATATGCCAATAACAATATGTTTCCTCATACCAGAGGTAGAGGAAGATGAAGAGGTGGAGTAATTACATGCTTCACGTGTGGAAAGAATGGGCACAGGTCATTCGAGTGTCCAGAGAAAAAGAAAGAAACTGGAGAGACTCACATCACCGAGGCACAGAGGGGATATGTTGAGGCAGAATACGCTGAAGGTGGAAGATCGTTAGTGATGCGGAAAGTCCTTTTGACGCCAGAAAAGGAGATGGAGAATACAACGCAGAGGAACAGTCTTTTTAGGACTGCTTGCAAGACCAAGGATAGAGTGTGCAAGGTCATTGTGGACAGTGGAAGCATAGATAATCTCATTTCAACCGAGATAGTAGAGAAGCTAGAGCTGGAGACAACTGATCACCCGAGTCCATACAAAGTTTCATGGCTATAGAAGGGACATCAGGTAAATGTCACTAAACAGTGTTTAGTTGAATTTAAAATAGGAGGGTATAATGATAAAATACTCTGTGATGTTATTCCTATGGATGTTTGTCATCTGTTGCTGGGAAGACCATGGCAATATGATAGAAATGTGATTCATGATGGGACGATGAACACATATACTTTAGAGAAGAATGGGAGAACCCATATGTTGCATCCAATTGAGGATAAAGAGGTGAAGCCGGAAGTAAGAAACACAGTACTTCTCATGAGTGGGAAGGAACTTCTTAAGGAGGTTAAGAATAAGGAGGATCCACAGTTCATTGTGGTCAGAAAACCGAAGATTGTTCTGACTAGCACAAGAGTGGATGATTTTCCAGAAGAAGTTCAGGAACTGCTGGAAGAATTTGTTGATATTGTAGTGGACGAATTACCTCATTCGTTGCCACCGATGAGGAGTGTGAGTCATCATATAGACCTCATACCAGGAGCTAGTTTACCGAACAAAGCCGCGTACAGGTTGATGCCACAGGAGAATGAAGAGGTCAAAAGACAAGTCCAGGATTTGTTGGACAAAGGTTTGGTCAAGGAAAGCTTGAGTCTGTGTGTTGTTCCGACAGTACTCAGTCCGAAGAAAGATGAAGGTTGGAGGATGTGCACTGATTCAAGATCCATTAACAAGATAACCATCAGGTACAGATTCCCATTACCAAGAATGGATGATCTGATGGATTGCTTAAGTGGAGCAAAAAAAAATTCAAAAATTGATTTAAAGAGTGGATATCACCAGATCCGCATGAGAGAAGGTGATGAATGGAAAACAGCATTCAAGACAAATGAAGGTTTGTATGAATGGCTTGTTATGTCGTTTGGATTGACGAATGCACCAAGTACCTTTATGAGATTGATGAATGAAGTCATGAAGGATTTCATCGGAAAATTCATCATCGTGTATCTGGATGACATACTGATTTTCAGTAAAATGAAGGCTGAACATATAAAGCATTTAGCCATTGTGATGAAGAGATTACAGCAGGAGAAGTTGTTGATAAATATGAAGAAGTCCTCATTTATGAAGACAAAGCTCATTTACTTGGGTTTTGTTATTTCAGCTAATGAATTGAAGATGGATCCAGATAAGGTAGAAGTGATCAAGAATTGGCCATCACCGAGGAATGTATTCGAGGTGAGAAGTTTTCATGGTTTGGCTAGTTTCTACCGGAAGTTCATCGGGAATTTCAGTGGGATTAGTGCAGCGATGATCGACACAGTGAAGAAAAGACATAAATCTTTTCACTGGATGGAAGAGGCTAAGAAGAGTTTCAATTTGTTGAAACGGAAGATTACAGAACAACCAATTCTGGTGTTGCCAGATTTTCAAAAGAAATTTCAGGTAAAATGTGATGCAAGTGGGTTTGCCATAGGAGTGGTCTTGAGTCAGGAGGATAGACCGATTGCATATTTCAGTGAGAATCTGAACGAGCCAAAGGAAAAGTAATCCACGTATGATAAGTTATTCTATGCCATCATACAGGCATTGAAAAAATGGAGGGACTATTTGATTCCAAAGGAATTTGTTTTATATAGTGATAATCATGCATTACAATTTGTGACTCAACAGGAAAAGTTGAATCAGAGGCATGTTAAATGGGTTGAAGACATGCAAAATTTCACTTTTGTGATAAAACATATTTCTGGTGCTGCTAACAAAGTTGTTGATGCTTTGAGTAGGAAGTGTTTGGTGTTGCAGGAGTTTCAAGTCAAGACGTTGGGTTTTGATGAAATCAGGGACATGTATGCAGACGATCCAGATTTTAAGGAGGCGTATGAAGCAGCTGAGAATCTAGTTCTCAGAGATATAAGCCCTTGGACGGACTATATGATCCAAGAAGGATTGTTGTTCAAAGGCAATCAATTGTGTATACCGAATTGCTCCATGAGGGAGAATCTGTTAAAGGAGAAACACAGCGGAGGATTGGCCGGACACTTCGGTCATGATAAAACATTTGCAAAGCTGGGTGAATCATACTTTTGGCTAGGGATGTGATCAGAGGTCAAGAAGTTTGTGGACAGATGAAGAATTTGTCATCATTCAAAGGGAAGGAAGCAGAATGCGGGTTTTTATCAACCATTGCCCATACCTGAGAAGCCGTGGGATGAAATAAGCATGGATTTCGTATTGGGGTTGCCAAGAACGCAAAGAGGATTTGATTCAGTCTTTGTGGTAGTGGATAGGTTTTCCAAGATGGCACATTTTATCCCATTCCAGAAAACCAGTGATGTGACTCACATCGCAAATCTGTTTTTCAAAGAAGTCGTTCGACTTCACGGCTTACCAAGGAGTATTGTTTCGGACAAAGACACAAAGTTATTAGGGCACTTTTGGAGGACATTATGGAAGAAGCTGGGGACTAAGTTGATGTTTAGTTCTACCTATCATCCTCAGACGGATGGGAAAACAGAAGTGGTAAACAGAAGTCTGGAAGACTTGCTAAGAAGTTTGGTGACAGAGCACCACAACCAGTGGGACAGTATATTGTCGCAGGAAAAGTTCGCATACAATGATTCGGTGAATAGGAGCACAAACAGAAGTCCATTTCAAATTGTATATGGCATACAACCGAGAGGAGTTTCTGAATTGAGAGATTCAGAACAAAATGATACTAGGAGTGCTAGGGCAGAAGAATTTGCTGAGACAATGAAATAACTTCACAGCCAAGTGAAGGAGCGGTTGCTGAAATCAAGCCAAGAATATAAGCGCAGAGCCGATCAGCATAGGAGACAACTTCCGTTCGAGGTTGGTGATTTGGTTCTGGCGCATTTGAGGAAAGAAAGGTTCCCGAGAGGAACATACAACAAGTTAAAGATGAAGAAAATCGGACCATGCAAGGTCTTGAAGAAAATGGGAGAAAATGCTTATGAGATTGAGTTACCCAATGGGATTGGATTATCTTTGATATTCAATGTCTCAGATTTATACCCATACAAGCTTGAGGAAACAGAGACTACAAGTGATGAACAGCCAAAGGTTCAGTGGAAGAAGCAGATGCCAGTTGCAGAGAAGCCACATGTGGAGAAGATATTGGATAAGCGAGTGGGTAAGAAAACCAGAAGGAAAGAATATTTTGAATATTTGGTCAAGTGGAAGGGCCTTCCAGTTGAAGATGCCAGTTGGGAGACTGAAGCAGAGATTCTGAAGCATGGACAGACCATGAGGGAGCTCATGGACAGGAGCCCATGCAGTTTTTCAAGTGAGGGAGTATGATGCAGGAGCATCTCCCGAGACAAACGAGCCTACACGGAAGCGGAAGACAGCTGGAAGACATCCAGCGCAAGTTTTGAATTTTCCCTTGAAGTTGATGCGCCAAATATAAATGAGACCATTTAATGAGGCGCCTTGGTATAATGAAATCATACCTTGAGTGCCCCGCTCTCATCTGAAGTAGATGGAGGCATTTATAGTAGTAAATGTAATTAGGTAGAATTAAATTCTAGATTAGACATTTTTAGAAGAAAGAGGGAAACCGGATATAGACACCCTCATTATGCATTGTAACATAATTCAGGCATAATTGAAGCAGGAAGAGCATAGGAGAGAAGCAGAGAACTGTAGAAGAACACCCATGTTTAGATCTTGAATTAATAGAAGAAGTTGATTCAGATTTATGGCTGTCATGTTATTCTCTGTGTATGTGTGTTGAATGCTATGCTCATGAGTATTTACTTCCTGTCATGCATTTTCTATTATGTTATGTATATGATTTCATGTGTTGAGATTGAAGTCTGAGAGGAGGTAGAAGGAATGAGTTTCAATTGTTTCTCTATCTGAGCAAGGATTCCTGCAAGGAGTGCAGTTGAAGTCGTCCGCAAGGAGTGCGTTGATAGAAGGCTCCGATAGTTTAAACTCTTGTACCCAAGAGTGAAATTGGGTTATACGAGCCGTGAAAGGAGTGCGCGGGCTAAGGAGAGTCTCGGTCGTGAATCTGAGCGAAGTATTGAAGGACTGTTGCTGCAGGGGTGCGTAGAGTCAAAAGAACTCAACACTTAGAGGTACTTGAGAACTGTCACAAGGAGTGCGCGCAAGGACCCTCTTTGAGGATTGAAAGAGTGAGAAAGCTCAGGAGGGATAAGGCTTTCAAGATTGTCGAAGAGGAGCATTGTAAGATTCATGCCGTGGAGTGTTTAAGGCAGGCATTGCATATTTTCACCACGGGAGGATAAGTTCAGTGGAGGAATACTTGGGCATTCTCAAGGAATTTCCAAAGAGAGGAAATCAACAGCTAGGATCTTGTGGAGAGGGTTGGAAAAATCCCGTCAATCGTTGGATCTACCAAAGAAGTAAGGAGGTTACGGTCACGTTCGGAGTTCAAGCTCCAGCGGTCGTCAGCGGTTGGATCTTGGATCAGTTACCCGTCAGCCGTCGGATATAACAGGAGTTGCACGAGGGTTACCATCGAGATTCGAAGGATCGGTAGTCCAGTGGTTGAGTGTTTTTTAACGTTTGAAACCCCGAAACCCCGGGAATATCGGGATCGTCCGTTTGTGGGACGTGTGGCGGAGATCGAAGGCATCGGGATATCCGGCATCAAGGAATCAGAGTTCCTGAGGACAGGAAAGTTGGAACATTACAAGTCCTGAAATCCCAGAGAAATCGGGACCGTTCATCAGAGAGGACGCGTGGAAGAAATCGGCGTTTTAAAATTGAATGAAGAAATTCAAACGATATCCGATAGCTTGGGAGGTAGCAGCAAGAAACGAGAGTGAGGATATGTCTATCCAAAACAAGTGTGTTTTACTTCAATATAGAGCAGAAAAAGTTGATTTGGAATCTAGGTTGAATGAATCCAAGGCAATGTGTCAAGAATTACTTCAGAAAATAGTAGAAGACAGACATCTATGGGATTCTGAAAAGAGAAATTTTGAAAGCAGAGCTGCAAACAAGGCTGGATTCGATGGCTACTGAAAAGGGTTTACTAAATCATCAAATTGGAGAGCTAAGTACTGAAGTAGTGTCCTTGAAGGCCCAGTTAAATGAAAGTAATGCTACAGCAGCTCAGTTGGAAGATGAACGTTCATCACTTGTGAATGAGAAAATGTTCCTTGACAAAGAAAATAATTCTTTACTGATTGAGATGGACAGAATAAGATTGGTTTCGGAAGAAAATCAGGTAACCCTCCAGACAAAAGTAGTGGAAAACCTAACGCCCATCTCCACAAAAGCCAACACCACCAGAAAGCCAGTAATGGAAAATCGAACACGCAACATCACAAAACCGGGTGCTTGTAAAGCGGAACCCACAAAAACCAATGCCTAAACCAGTATGGGTGTGAAGACCAACTTCATAGACATTTGCCACTGCACATCATTTCCTCCATTATTGATATTCTTAGGACGAGCATCAATAATAAACCCTACGTTACAATATATAATTCGAGACTTTGTATATTTTTTTATTTGAAAAATGATATTCTGGTCACGTAATTAAAAAGATATTATAAAACTCAAAAGGTTTGAGATTTGTCTATTAGGTTATAACTATTAAGTTTGTATGAGAAAGTAACTATTAAGTTTTCCATTAATAAGGGTTTCCCATTAATAAGGGTGGGTGAGATTCATGGTAACATGGGTGAAGCAAGGTTGGTGATTGTATCCTATTTTGAGCTACATTTATATTGACAAGTTGGAAGAAGAACTTTGGGATTGTAGTACTTTGTCAAACTAGTATCTTGAACCATAATATTCATATTTTTATAGTATTATTTCATTAATGGTGAAATTGTAGCATTGTATCCTATATATGTGACATTGTTAATCATTCAATTTTGATTATTTCTAAGGTATGCAATTACTTATTATTTGTTAATTGTGTTAATTGGAGAATAATATTTGATATTTCATTAGATGATCTTTGACTTAGGTTCTTTTAATCAAACCATTATTGCATTTTCTCTCTAATATTTTTAAGGAATATTATATTGGAGAGGGGCTAAGGTTTGAAATAACTTAAAATTTTGAATTATATTTCTCTATAATTTTGGCATTACAAACTAAGTTATTCCTTCTCAAAATGTAGTTAATTAATTCATCATTCCAATTACACAACTCTTAATTGGATATCTTGAAATGTCAAATGTATAGAGAGACAAGCCATAAAAATTTACCATAATAGGTTCTTGGCATTCCACTTAGCTTTGTCCAAATTGCATAAGATCAATAGAAGCTTGATGAGGATATATCATACTATATATTGGAAGCATTTATACAAAAAAATATTAGAATTCTTGAACAAGGAAAAATATATATTTTTCTTAAGATGGAAAGAAAGAGGCATCCAAGGAGAAACTAAAGGAATCATTTGATACCTTTCAAGAAAATTCTCTTACAAAACAACCATTATGATTTTAACAAGATAATTTGTGTAGGAGAAAAAAAGTAGAAGAAACATGACAAGAAAAATTATAGGATTTGTCATCTATTGGAAGAAATCTATGACACAATATAAAACTTTGAAGAATGAGTTATTAATACATAAGCATCCACAACTAAGCATGGATGGAAATCTTGTTTGAAATATATATATATATACATTTCTAGGATCATGAATAATTAATTATAAACATAATGTGTAAGGAAGCTTCCCCTATAAGTGACATTGTTATTCATTCACTTTTTATCATTCTCAAGGCATATTAGTTATTATTTATATTCATATTTTATTTCGATTATTTTGATCATAACATACATTGTCTAGATAACAAAAGTATCAAATAATTTTATTTTCCATTATTTACAATTGTTATCAAGAAAAAAAATAGGATTTCTAACATTCATATATCTCTATTTCTTTTCAATCAAAATGAAAATAATAAGATTTATAACATTCATATATCTCTAACTCTAATAAATTTTAGATAAGATCCTAAGAATATATTTTACTACATAAAACTATATAGGTTGGTGAAGTATGGAAAGGTTAGAGAAGAAAGTATAAATATAATTGATAAATATTAAAAAACATAGTGACATTATCTCACATTTTTATTTCTAGATTATGTAATTTTAATATTTATTTAAATTATGTACTTAATATTTATTAATATTGAAATTTGTTGTTTAATTTCAATTTTGGAGAATGATTGTTTTAATTATTTAAAATTTTGTTAAAAAATATAAATATTTAAAGAAAATTACAAGGATATCTATTTTTCCACTAAATTTTAATTGTATTTTAAAAATAACATAAATTGATTTTAATATTTTATTTAAAACATGAAATTGTTACCTTTCATAATTAATATTTAGTATGAAGAGAGGAAAACAAGTTAACTTTTATTTTGGTGGAATGACATAGATGTGGAGAAAATGAAAAATAAATTTACAAATTAGTGTTTTATAGTTGTAAATAAAGTTCATTTTATGGATTAATAAGTTAAAAAAAGGTTAGTTAAAATAGATTAATGAATTAATAAAAATAGAAAACTAAAAATTTAATTTGAAATAAAACAAAGTATAAATTGTGAAACACAATAATTTTATATTTTTATATAAAACTTAAAAATTATTTTATTTTATTTTTATAATACAAATATTAGAAAAAAATTATATATATTTCGTGTATTATTTCGATTGCCAAAAGAATTACAATGTTTTTTTTTTTTTTTGGAAGTTGTCAACTTTTCCAAATAATTTATTAATCCTAGAAGAATGGAACCTATGCCTTACTCTAGATCTAACCCCACATACTACTTGTATGGCCTTCACCATGACTCCCTCCTCATGGAAAATGCCTTCCACGATATTTTTCAAGCTAAACTTTAATGGATCTTCTAAGCTTAATCCAAGACCTATTGGGTATGGCGTTGTCTCCAGGGACGATAACGAGGTAATACTCCATATTCTAGTTGAAATTTTGGGTAATGACACCAACAATGCCTCTTTAGGTACTAATTAAAGGAATAGACACTATCCCCCCCCTTGGGTTTCACAAGCTTATAGTAGAATATGATTCTAAGATTGTTTTGGATTTCTTAATGTTTTTCCTCAACAATTCAGAGTTAGAAATAATATCTCCTAGATGGTGTCTTCTCAAAAAAAAATGAACTCCTAAAGTCCCTCCTCAACCATATTATTCTTATCCCTTCTCATGCGTGAAGAGAGGCCAAAAATGTGGCCAATAAGCTATCCAATATTGGCGTAAACAAGAGATATTTAGATATATATTCTAACTCATCTTAGATGCCTTCAAACCCAGTTCTTTTGGAATGCAACAATATTGAAATAAAAGAAAATCCACCCTAGATGGGGTGTCACTTTGACGATGTATCTTTTCAAGGTTAGTGGATGATGCATGAACTCGAGACACACTCTTCAACTCATTCCTCTGCTGGAAGAGATCTATCATGTTGAGGTTTGTATCTAATACAAGGAGTATCTCCTGGATTGTGAGAAGCCTACACTTCATGTGGTTAACAATACCATTGTGTTTATGGTTAGTTGTTATCCTACAACCTCATATATGAAGGAATTTATTCAGCATCCTCAAATTTTATATATGGGCCGCCATTTCATTTTAAGGATGGAGTTTTTTTTGCCATATGGATTCCGAGAGACAATTTATTTGCTTATGCTCTATTTCTTGAATTATAACTAGTGTTCTTCCTCCACAAAAGGAGTCATCAATCTCTTTTCTATCTCCATGTAATATCCTTCCATTTTTGAATAGTTAACTAATTTAGGATAAATGTAATTTTGGATTATTATGTTGAGAAATACTTAAGTTAACATTATGTCATCATAAATATTTGATGATGAGAAATAATTGTGTAAATATTATTTCAATTTTATTTCATTTTACTAGAGACAAATTGATGAGAGAATTAAGTTATAACAACATTAATTATTTATTCCACGGGGAAAGTGACAAAAGGATAAAAAACCACCTAGGTAAATGTTTTCCATGAGGAAAAGTGTAAACCTAATCTCAAGGAAGTGGTAGGTGAGGGAATAAGGTAGCAAGAAGTTAGGCCAAGACTCTTGAGATTTAGGGATGAGGCTAATTTGAAAAGGAAAGACATAGGAAATCTATTGTCTTCTTGGGTACATATAAGAGGAAAGAAAAGTATGGTGTAAACAAGATGTTGTTGTGTACTTTTGGAGGATTTGAACTTGGTTTTGAGAAAGGGTCAAGTTATGGAATTTACCTAGAGAAGGTTGTTGACATTTTGAGTTTCCTATCTAATAAAGAATTAGGAT
>ML807152.1:238681-261579 GCA_009831015.1 Picea engelmannii
CCTGGTATTTCTTCTCGAAATAAATCTTGAAACTCCCGTAATACGGGATCGTTAGTGATCCAAATTATTTTCGGCATGAAATGAGAGCGGAGATATAACACATAAATATTTAGAGATATTGCAAGAGAGACAACAATATAACAAAGATATAGCGAAAATAAAACAAGAGTCACAGATATACAGTAATACACAATTTCTATTAACGAAATAAATGTACAGAGACTGTAAAATACAGAGTGGAAGACTCGCTAGAATGGTGGTAGCTTATCTCTGAGAAGAGATGTGACGGCTAGTCGCATCCGTGAGAAGATGATTATTACAATGAGGCTCTAAGGACCTTTTTAACAAAAGTAAAATCCAAAACCCTAACCCTGGAAGATGAAAAGCCAAAATTTTTGTGAGCCCCAATGGGGGTAGTTGATACGTCAACTTCCCAGGGGCGTAACTTTTGCATACGATCTCCGTTTGGGGCGCTCAATAGCTCGTTGGAAAGATCTATCCAAGAACTACAACTTTTGGGTGAGAAACATGATTTATGATCCATGTTGCTCCCTTTTTTCTTAAAAAACATCGTTTAGGGCCTCAAAATGGCCCTGGAAGTTAAAAACTGCTAAAAATAGTAAATTACCAAAATTGCCAGAAACATGTTTTGGGCTAGTTGGAGAAGGTGGGTGGCCACTGATATCCACCTGGATCAATCCTCCCTCCTTAGGAAGAAATGGTCTCCATTGCGTTGAGTTCCCAGGGGAGAGAGGAAAGTGATTGTTGAATCTGAATCTTGGTGAGTTACTTGCCTTGTTGGAACCATCGCGCTGCTTGGTTTGTTGAAGGTCGTCACGAACCTATGGATGGAAGGGTTGGACCTTTTTAACCAGTCTAGCTACATGAGATGACTGTGTGTAGAAGGAATCTTTGTGCTTTGTTGCAACCTTGTCGACCTGCTTCTGGTGGATAGAAGGTGCTTGGGTCGAGGCTGTAGTGGTTGCAGTATCCTTTTTTTCCCCTTTTGAATAGATTGTGGAGAAGATTAATTTTGTAGTATGAGATACTACCTTGTAGCACTGTTTAGGTGGGGAAGTAGTTGGAACTACCTCTGGTATCCTATAGAGATGACCCCCCAGAGTAATAATGACACTATGGGGTCGAGACTCATAGATAGCATGGTGTTTCCACATATATGGATGGCCCAAGAGAACATCACAAAAATCCAGTGGGGCAGCATCACATAATACCTCATCCTTGAAGGGTTGGATGTTGTATGACAATCGACACTGCTGGCTTACACGAAGATCTCATCCTTGGCAAAGCCACCCGATGTTCTATGGTTGCGGGTGTGGTGTTGTCGACAATCCCAACTATTTGACAACCTCTGTTGAGATGAGGTTCTTCTAGCTTCCGCTATCAACAATAAAATGCAGCGAGGTCCCCTTCACCCACATCTGTGAATGAAAAAGGTGCTCCCCCTCTTCTGGATCTGTTGGTTCTTCTGGTTGAATTGTTGTGGTCGCAACAATAGCAGTGGGGTCTACATCAATGATCTGTCTTTTACCAGTATTTTCAGAATTGGATTTTGAATCAAGGTTCGGCTCCTTGTCTTTGATCTCGACCACCAATGACTGTTTTGAGCGACATTCATCGGTGTTGTACCAGGGGCTTTTGTGGAAATCGCACCATTTTCCAGTGTCCTTCTTTGTCTTCCTGTGACCCTTCTTTTCCTGTGGCTTGGACTGGTTTTCGGGAGACTGTTTGTTAGGGTTGTCTTTTTCATACTTTGGTTGTTGTGGATTTGCAGACCCGAACTCCCGTTTGTTTTGGTGCTTAAATTTTTGCTCGATTTTAGCAGCATATCGATAGGCCACAATGAGTGATGAGATGTCCAGGAAATCCATTTCNTATTTCAGAACCAAATGTCATTCGGAGTCTTTGATACCTAGCTTGGTGCACAAGGTATGGAAGCTATTGGTGAACTCTGGAACTGATTGGCCCCTCTCTTGCCGCAGTGTGTTCCATCTCATGTACTGGTCCTCATAGTTTCCAGTAGGGTAATATTGTTCCTTTGCCGCATCCACAAAAAAATTCCAAGTGGGATTGGCCCCATATATTCCAGACTCCTCTGTGGAACTCTGCTCCCAGTAAGTTTCCCACCAATGTTTTACATGGGGGAGAGCCTTAAGGAGTGCGAAGGTGATCTTTTCCTTGTCGAAAAAATTATGAATAGAGAAATAACCTTCTAGCAGATTTAACCATTTATCTAGGGCATTTGCATCTATTTGACCTTCAAATACAGGAATATCAAAATTAACTTGTACCTTGAAAGATGAGGTGCCTCCAAAGTGGTCACTTGATGAAGATGCACCTGATGCTATCAGCAGGCGTTGAAGGATGTGGGAAAAATTCTCCATCATTTCATCCCTCTGTCGCGTGAGAGCTTGCTCAAGCAACAGACTGATAGGATCATCTGCTCTGTCGTTTTTCTTTTCTTCCGCCATTGAGGGTTTCTTGGGTGTGCGAGAGCGATTGTCCTCAAGAGAGACAAGATTGAGACCCAACTTGCTATACTCAGACCTCATCGGGGACATGCACTGAAAAATGATTAAGAGCAGCCTGTTCTGATACCATTGATCCAGATTATTTTCAGCACAAAATGAGAGCGAAGATATAACACATAAATATTTAGAGATATTGCAAGAGAGACAACAATATAACAGAGATATAGAGGAAATAAAACAAGAGTCACAGATATACAGTAATACATGATTTCTATTAACGAAATAAATGTACAGAGACTGTAAAATACAGAGTGAAAGACTCACCAGAATGGTGGTAGCTTATCTCTGAGAAGAGATGTGATGACTAGTCACATCCGTGAGAATATGATTATTACAATGAGGCTCTAAGGGCCTTTTTAACAAAAGTAAAATCCAAAACTCTAATCCCGGAAGATGAAAAGCCAAAAGGTTTGTGGGCCCTGATGGGGGTAGTTGATACGTCAACTTCCCAGGGGCGTAACTTTTGCATACGATCTTCGTTTGGGGTGCCCAATAGCTCATTGGAAAGATCTATCCGAGAACTACAAATTTTGGGTGAGCAACATCGATCTGCGATCCATGTTGCTCCTCGTTTTCTCAAAAAACATCATTTAGGGCCTCAAAATGGCCCCGGAAGTTAAAAATTGCTAAAAATAGTAAATTACCAAAATTGCCAGAAACATGTTTTGGGCCAGTTGGAGAAGGTCGGTGGCCACCGATATCCACCTGGATCAATTAGTCAACATATTTTTAACTAGTTTTTCTTGATTTTCATTTATATGTACAATGTAAATTTCCCAACCTTTTCTTTTATTTATCTTCAACTATAAAGAAAACATATTCCTTAGCGAAACACTACGAGGTATATCCTTGATGGTTTTTCTTTTCCTAAGTTCATCTAAACAATGAGAAGCTTTTTTTTTCAATTTACAACAAACACATATTTTTCAATCCATTCCATGCCAATGATTAAATCATAGGATCTCAAATGTAATACATTCAGATCTATTTTAGTCTCAATATCGTCCATAGTTACTAAGAATTGTTTGACCAAGTATACAACCTTTCATTTCGTACCAGTAGCTAGTTGTACTAACCAAGACTTCTTATGTTTATTTTTATTCAATTTAAAATCTTCTACTACAACAAGGGAAACATAATTTAAACTTTCAAGAGGGTCATTTAAAATATATACTATTTTTTTATTTATCTTACCTTCAATCTCTACCATGGAAGATTGATGATTAACCTGTCGATTTTCCAAGGCTACGTTAATATTGTGAATACACCGTGCCATGCCATTAACTATTAATGATTCCTAGATATCATGCACTGTCGAATTATTGTTCTTATTTAGAGCACAATATTTATACATATGAGGCTCTTTACAACCCCAACACTATAATGGGTGTCTCACTAGTTTTTTAAATAAATCTACCATACAGCTATTATTTTGAGATAATACACTTTGTTGTTGACCGCTAAACCAGTCAGTCTAACCGGCGCAATGTGTGATGGAGGACGAGTGTTCTTAAATTGTTTCTTTCTAGTGTATAACTTGTTTTCTATCCTACTATTCTACCAAGTTTTCATGTTTTTCAAGCCTCTACTTTAACTGAGTATAAAACAACTTAACGTGTCTTATTATTTCATCCATTTTCTTAGGATTAAGAAAATCAATTTTATCCTTATATGGTTGAGGAAGGTAGCTTATAAATCATTGTACCTTTTCCTTTCCCTCTCTATGTTAAGGTATGTATCTCATCAGATTCATAAACTTGTTAGAAAAATCTTCTATCGTAATCTGTCCAAGTTTAAGGTCATGAAATTCCTTAGCTTTTATGTCATAATAACTTTATGTTAAATATTTATGTTTCAAAAACATTTTTAAATATTTTCCATGTTATTTCACCTCTTCCCACCTTGTTCATTGTTTTGGTCTCTTTCCACTGGAATCCTTACCATTCAATCGGTACACATCTTGTCGAGCTCTTAGATTTCCGAGGTAGTTATAAATATGAAAATACTTGCCCATATTCAGAATCCATGCTTCTGCTCCCTCTTTGGATTCATTGTCAAAACTGGGAGGTCTCGTATTTTTAAATTCACCAGAAAATTCATTATGATACCACTTTTGTTTCTTGATTTAAAGTATTTTCTTTTGTAGAGTACTATTTTAATAAATATCTTCACTACTTTCAGCAGTTATTATTGTTGTTTTATCACTAAATACTCGTTGTTCCTTTACATTATGAGACTCATTATAAAAGACTTATTTATTAGAATTTCTATAGGTTTGTACTACATTCTTACTCGATTTAATATCGGTCATGCCCTTGAGTAGGATTTCATTTATTTTCCGATGTTTCCTACTAGCTTTAAACATTTTTTCTTTATCCTCTTTAATACTCTCATTGCATAATCTAATAACACAACATTTTTTTGTTTTTTTTGATCCCATAAGGCCATAGTGTCTAAACCATGCTTTGATATCATTTGTAACGTCACAAGAAACACCAATAAAGAAAAAAATATTTTTGCTTCATTGTGAGAGTAATTCATTATTATACTTAATGCATTTGTAAGGTTAGATTATTTCAAAGACTTTAATACTCTTTAGTTTTTCCAATTACTCTCAAAACAAGTTATAGATTCACATATTGAAGGGTGATGTAGACCTATCGGCCCTCAGGCCGAGATCCACTCACAGGATCGTTTTATACTCCCTTGAGTCGGATCGTTTCTTTTGGATTCTCCATCGGAATCTCCTTTCAGAATCGATCCACAGGTCCTTTTTTCACGGATTGCAATTTCGCGAGTTCGCAAGTCATGGATCCCGACTCTTCCTCTCCAAATCTGCGATACCTGAGAGCATGAAATAGGTTTAGTCCTTTCTCCTATCAACTCCCTCCTTGCGCGACCGCCGGCTAGGCTAAGCACTAGCACCTCTCGCCTTTCGCGCCTTCGTGAGTTTAAAGGTCCAACCTTGGCACCTTTCCTTTTCGAAACCCTGAGATGCAAAAATGTGATGGGGTTCTTGATCCAATGGTCCTCCCATGACCTAGATCCGATGGCTATCCACGCTCCTCACAACTTCGCTTCTCATGACTTGGAGTGCTCAATCCTTGGACTCTCACCCTGCGAAACCCCGAGTTCACGAGATCCTCTGATCTCTGCCACCTATCCTTCTCCTAATGGATGGTTGTGATTATTTTGTGACTTCCCTTCTTGCGACTTCATGGTATCAGGACGAAAGTCTCAACCTCTTATCCTCCAATATGCCGAGATGGTGAATTTTCGACACGTCGCCTACGCGGGTCCCACGATAGAACTTCCCACCTTTTTCGGATTTCTCGGACTTCGCGAGTCCGAATGCTAAGCCTTCAGCTCCTCAACTCGCGAAACCCCGAAATGGTCAATGAGACTCTGACCTCTCAGTGAGTATGCCACCTGTCCACTTTCAGATGGATGGTCCTGATTCACTTCGTAGCTTCACCACTCGCGAAGTTGAATGACCTCCCTTTCTGACCTTCGATGTCCAAGTCCCCGATATGGGTGATCTTGCGACACATGTCCTTATTTCGGCAAATGGCTCAGATTCCTTCCCTATCTCGGGACTTCGCACCTCTCGACCTCATGAAATTTGATGCAAAGACTTCAACCTTTCAACTCATGAATCCCCAAAATGCGATTTCATGAGTGATCCAACGGCCCTCGTTGGTTCGGATCCTACAGTCCGATTTTCCAGATCTTGCACTGGATGAATGTTGTTGTAACTCCCCTACTCCTCTGTGAGATCTGATGGCTTCTGGGACTTCGTGAATCCTCCACGGAGGATTTTGACCGTCAAATTCTTCCTTGACAATTTTGACGAAATGAACACGGTATCTTCACGAAACTTGTCCACCAGAAAACCAAATTTTTTGCGTCTCCTTCCAACGTTTAAGACACAAATTCCTTTGAGATTTATCCATGACTCGAGTCTTAAAGAAGACTCTCGCACGCACTCCTTGTGGAAATTCTTGAATACTTTCAAGTATTTGAAATTTCAGACTTTGCGCACTCACTTTGCAGCAGCGGTCCTTCACTCCTTCCCTCAGGTTGCAAACCCTGAGAATATACTCGACCACACCCTGCACGGCTCCTATGCTTGACTTGCACTTCTGCGAGAATGAGAAAATTGTTATCTCTCCTGAGCTTTCAGAGATGAACTTTGACTTATGTCAACAATTTCACTGCACTCCTTGCAGGAAAACTCTTGCTCAGATAGAGAAACAATTGAAACTCATTCTCTATTCTCCCTCTCTTCATATTTCAGACATTAACATGAAATCATACATTCACACATCAAATAAAATGCATAATAGGGAATAAACATCCATGAGCATAACATTCATAATGCATACACAGAAAACAAATACGACACCATAAATTTGAATCGAAGCTCTTTCTATTAATCCAAATCTCTGTACATGGGTGTTTTCAACTACATCTCTTTGCTCTCTTCTCTATGCTCTATGCTCATAATGTTGCTCATCTTGCTAATATTACAATGATACAAATGAGGGTGTCTATATCTCATTTCCCTCTTCGCTCCTAAAAATGTCTAATCTAAGAATTCAAAGCTACCTACCTACATTCATTAACATAAATGCCTTCACCTAATACAGATGAGAGTGGGACACTCAAGGTCTGTTTACAATATGGAAGTACACCCTTCCTTAATTGTTTCATTCATGTTTGGTCCATCCACTTCAAAAATATTCAAACAATTTTATCACATGCCAAAATGTGTTGGTGTGTGCCCCACGCTCACTTGACGTTGGTGATGCTCCTGCATCAAAGGGTTCACATATTTCATTGTTCTAGAACTGATCGAATCACTCTATTAATTTCCATTATGGTCAACATGTATATTTGTGAATTATTTCAAACTTTGACATCACAATTCTCAAGTCTTTAAGTAAACAAATACATACATGATCTCCAAAGTGCATTTCCTACATTCTAGTGTATGTTTCCACTTTATACCACCTCCACTCCTTGTATATTACATTCATGGTACATTTGTATTTGTATATTGTTCTTCTAGTCTTCATAACACACAATTCTCTTTCTTTAAACAGACACACACATAATTTATGTGTGTGTGTGTGTGTGTGTGTGTATAATATACTATAATTATGAGATGATATATGTATTCATACATAATTATGAGATTATATATGTAATATACTATAATTATGTACTATAAGATGATGAGAGAATAGTTTTGTTTTGAATAAAGCATACCACATAGCTCTCCTTCACTAGATCTCAACTCGTTCCTTTTAGAGGTTGTAACTTCAAATAATAACCATAGAGATGAGGATCGCATTTAAAGGATACAGATCTATCAATGCTTCCTCAGAGAGTAAACTAGATCCATTAACATAGGGAAAGAAAGAATTAATTAAAGTAATTACAGATACTGCATTAACAATTAAAGGAGTAAAACTATAAACGTTTCCTCACAGAGTAAACCAGATGCCTTAACATAGGGAAATCCATAATCAAGTAAAGTAATTACAGAGACAACATTATTAATTAAAATAATAAAAGATATAAATGTTTTCCATATGAAACACACAGATACCTTAACATACAAATATAAAGAATTGAAGGAAGTAATTATAGAGATAGAGATAGCATTTAAAGGAGTCAGATCTATCAACATGTTTCCTCATAGGACAGATAGATCCCTTACCACGAGGTAACTACACCAAACGTTAATATTATTTCACATTGATAAAAATAAAACAAGGCTAAGGGTTATGGTCAATTACAAGAAACAACAAGAGAACCTAGATAACGATATTCGATGGGTGAATTGGAAAAAATCATTATCAAAAGGATTTTGGTATTGGCCTTCACCATAGTTAAGAGGAGACTGTATGCAAAGATTCAATAGTGAACTAATACTTACAGAACCTCCTTCCCATACATAGAACCTCCTTCCCATTCAAATATTCAAGAGTGAACTAATACTTACAGAACTGCCTTTCCATAAATAGAACCTCATTTCTATAGCTTACAAAACTGTTAATATGCATATATTCAAGATAAAGTCAAGACCGGTAAATCATAGGATGTGTAGTCTGTACAAGCGAACACTATTGCTACACATAATGGAATTTTGTTCATGTTTTTTCGAACCTTTTAAAATAACTCATAAATAAAATGTAAGAGACTCTATAATCCTAACAGAAAGAACAAAAACACTCTACCCATAACTTTATTAGAAACAAAGTGTCAATGCTCAGAAGTTTTACCTGTATTATTTGAGATACGCCAACTCGTAGAGTCACCATGGCTCGATTGTTTCGTTCTTTGGTTCTACAGAGTAACCAGACCCCAAGAAATGGCATTTCATAGGAAATCCTAACAACAATAGTGTATGGATACCTAATGTAATGGAAGTTATGGTGTCTCGAACCCATCGCTCGTAGTTGAAGAATGACAGAGCACACATCTCCCCAGTTTCCATGTGAAATCCATGAAGTGGATAGCTTTCATTGGTAAGGTCCTTGAAGTGTCAAATCTCATGGGAATATGGTAGGTAGACTTGGTAGGACGTGCATTGATAAACCTTTAATGTTTCTTAAAGAACTACATCGGTTTCATTAACTTCCTAGTGTAGGTTCTGATGGTCATCTGCTTAGATATTTAAGAGACACCCTATCCATTGCACCGTTGGGTAATGTAACATGGGGAATTTCGTGATACATGGGTCGTCACATGGGATTGGAATAATCCTAGTACTAAATACTATTTTCTCAACATGGTGTTCCTTAAAACATGACCCATGAGAAGAACCTTAGGTTCTCCTTATTAAGTTATAAGGATGAATTTTGTAGAGGCTTACAATTAATTTAAAGTGGGAGGAACCCTTGCTATACAACAAGAATAGCATAAAAATTGATATGATAATATATCGTTGTGGTTAGGGTTTATTCCTCTTAGTTTAGAAATAAATTAATATGGAAAAACCTTTATGTACTACCAGAATAGTATGGGAATGATATGGGAAGATATCATTATGGTTAGGGTATTATTTCTCGTGTGGACAGTTTTTTTTCAACAAATTTTTTAAGTTGAAATCAAGGAAATGAGTTGGGCAATGAATGGTTGAAAGCATTGGATGGATCTATATTGTCATTGACAATAAGACTAAAGCTTTTATCCCTTCAAATTTTTTTTAGCTAATTACGGGGTTCATTACAATAACTTCCATACATAAAGTGGGAAATTAGTGTAAAATTCATCCATTATCATTCATTACATAATTCTTGTTCATTCTTACCATTTTTTTTTTGTGAAACCTAAGGATCCATTATGACTATATTTAACCTTGGGAATACTAGATAGATTTGGGTGTATATTTAACCTTGGGTTACATAGATAAGGATAGCGACTTAGATGAAAAATAGTTAGGAACATGATTCCTTGAGTGTGATGCTTGGAAGGTGTCTGGAGACTCCATTATAGTAGTTGGAGTTCTTGGAGACACAATTTCTAAGACTTCCTGGTTGGCCTTTGTTGGATCCCTAGAAGGAAAGTGGGATAGCCTTAGGGATTGTGATGAAGAGAAAGGGGGTGCAATTTATTGGTTTGCGAAGGATGATTCAGAATGAGAAGTTGTAGGTTGGAATTGTTCTTAGAGTTGGTACCTTGTTCTACCCATTATTTTTTTGAATGTTAGAGTATAGTTGGATTATGTATCGTTCTTCCTTATGGATTCCTAGCCATATCTCAAGGGTGACCTGCTATTGAGGGTGCTAGAAAAAAAAAATCTATGGTTGGAAGGAACGTCTGAGGTCTATAGCTAGTTTTTGATTTCATAAAATGATAATTTTTAATTATATTTTGTGATTTTTATGTTGAATACTTGATGCGCTTAATTAAGCTATTCTTGTACACATTATAGTTCTCAATGTTATTGTGTGTTAAGCATAAATTATTCATGAAAAATATATGTTGTTAGGACTGCATGAGTGTTCATATGAAGGGAATAATAATACAAATGGGTGAGAGATACTTGTTGGGAATAATCAATAAATGGTGTGATATTTTTAATGAGTTCTCGGTAAAAGAAAATTCATAAAATTTCATATTTATAGAAGTTGGATTTAGTGACACAAGCCAATAAGTGAGTGAGGGTGTGTTAAATTTTACCTTTTTCAACATAGTTATATGGTTGTGTCATATATATATATCCTTCTTGAAGTCACCATGTAGAAATCATGTTTTCATATCAATTTCTTCTATCTATAAATCAAAGTTGTTGCTACAGATAATAGGAAACTAATAAATGCTTACTAGTAAGTAGGGAAAATATCGCACCAAAGTATATCCCCTCAAACTAGGAATGTCCTTTTGCAATCAACCTTTCCTTGTGCTTTTAAAAGATTCCCTCTAAACTTATAACGACCCCTTCATTACGACTACAAGCGATGCATAAAGTGAATTTTTTTTTTTTAAATAGGACGACGACCATGATCACCGCTAAACAACACATCTGACAGTGAGCACCATGCCCGCAGAACAGGAAACAAAAAACTATGACTCCACGCACTCGCATAAGAGAATTTGGGTGAAACATGCGTAAAACAACAAGGAAAAATGACTAGCCACCCAACACAACATGACCATGCCTAGAAGCTACAGGACAACATCCCTAACCCGACACAACAGCCTCGACAGCCTGTTAACTAGAACCTCAATGGCGCACAACTAAATGCATGAAGGCGTTTAACCCATGCACAAACTTATAAAGATCGACAACACTCACACGGAAGGCACAGACTCTGACCAAGTTCTCATTCACCTCTATCCAATAGGGAGTGCAGTGATCCCCTCATCAGGAATCACGTCGTTGCCTGAGGATAGGTGCGTCAACAACCATAGTGCAACAACATAGCTGGACCCTATAACGCGAGCTAAAATTTCAACATGATAGGAGATCAACTCAACTATCTAAACATAAGTCGACTATCCTTAGAACCTAATCGACAAGTCAACACGACAACTATGAAATTTACACAACACAACAATTTCCTTGCCTAACAAAAATCAATATGAACAACTTAACGATTATTATTAAACAATCATTTGTTGCAACTAAACCTAATTCCAAGATCAGATATAACGCTATCACTATCCTTTAAAACTGAAACTACATGAATTTGGTTGTGGTCCTTAAATATAAATTGGTTGACCTTTAATGACCTTGTCATCTTTTAATTGTAAAATTATTAACACGCCATCTATATGCTATTGCCAAAAATCGTCGCTAATAAGACATGCTATCAACAAATTCTCAACCACCATGCTATTAGAGAAAAATCAGTCTTTTATCCATGATATCGATTTAACAATCAATTACATAGATGTTATTTAAACATGATTTACACCATATAATTAAAATGAAATTACACTAAATAAATAAAATGAAATTACCTAGGAAACAAGATTTACACTATGTAAAAAGAATGTATAGTAGGAGATAGGATTTACACTAAATAGATAAAATAATTTTTCATTATGAAACAGGATTTACACCAAGTATATAAAAACGAATTTATACTATATAACAGGATTTACGTTGTGTAAAGAAAAATAGATTCATCAAGACGTTAACTTATGCACCGCTGTCATAATAGGAAAAAAAATTGCTATCATAAGATCAAGCCAGTAATCATTACTTTCCAACACTTACACAGACACTTAACTCGAATAACTGCATAGACATAAAATTCCCCCATTGCATAGTCACCACGCGGTCGTCACACAGTCATGATGAAACTTCCAAAATCGTTGTCACTCCAAATAGATTTCAAGGCTACGTAATGAGATTTCAGTCACAGTCTCACCAAACATTCAATGATGTGAAAAGAGAATCAACCGCAGCCTAACCTAAGATTGGACAATGTTGATGACTATGAAAAAGGAAAACGAACTCACAGCAGAGAAACGCGGTCAACTAGAGGTGTTACGGTAATCACTGGAAGGCGTTGATTTTTAACAATAAAAATCGTGGTTTTTTAAATGGAACTCGTTGTCCAGCAACAAAGAAATCCGCCAATAAAAATCAATGTTGTCCAGCCATTAAGAGAAAAATGCCTCCACCAGAATCGAAATCTAGATTAAACGTTGTCTGAAGCGTGGAATTACTGCAGTCGAATGTAATAACTGGTAGAGTAGAATCACTGAGGTTTATCATAGAATCGTGGCCGGATAAAGGGGAAAATCATTGTCAATGTAAAAAAATAAACTCAGAAAATGCTTAGTAAACTCTAGGAATATGCAGTAGAATCAGGAAATACAAGTCGCTACACTCAGGGAAAACTCAATAAATGCCAATCTTAGTCAAGGCATAAATAAAACACAGCTAAATAAGCATAGGTAAAACGTAGCTAATACATAGTAAGAAGAATGAAGCCATTGCACCTCCATGAAATGCAACTATCACACAGTCAACTCGCACTAAAACACCATCAAATCGCAACTATTACACAGTAAAAACAAGGGGCAGCTAAAACACAGTCAAGACGAGACATTATTGATATCTAAATTCATTATCCTTCAATGTATAATTTTGTTGTATATCAATATCTTTGTGTATATAAATTCGCAGTCAAATAAATCTAAATTGCAGAGCCACATACGAGATAACGGTGTCATAAATATGTAAGAAATCGCAGAGGTAAAAATCTTGGTTGAATATATATTGAGATGCAGAGAAAAAATTGCCATCAAATAAAATAGAACACAGAGTTAAGTTTCCATGAATGTATTACAACGCAGAATAAACAAAGGAGTTGTAGTGCCAACCATGGATGCAATTTGTTGAGGGTAAGATTCCAAGAAGAGTGGGTAGAATGTTGGGTAAGTAAGGGTGAAAACACAGAGATTACTAAGCACAGATTTCAGACATCGAAAACAACTGATGCAAAGGTTATGTAACATGCAGAGACCAAGGCAAGGCAGAGGTCAAACGCGGAAATAAGAAGGGGTAAACAATTGGGCAAACACATCCTTCACTCATCATCCATGCATAGAAAAGCAGGGCATTAGAATCTATAGGTCAATGTGCACCGAAGTGATGATTGTCGATTCAGCTCCTGGCCGACTGCTCATGCGTGGACTGATGAACTAGGGATGAGGATGAAAAGTACAAATCTCCACAACAATCCACAAAACCAAAGGACAGTCACAACATGCAGGGACCGAATGCCAAGGGAAACAAGTCAAGAAGCAAGATTTTGGGTTATGGGGAATTTAAGTTCTCAATTGAAATGCTAAGTCAAACATTTTCTTTACCCAATTAAAAATATAGAATTGAAAGAATAAGGTATAATAAGAATCTACCATGCAGAATCCTGTAAGCTTACTGTAGCCCCAAATTGTCCACCCTGAGTCATTGTCTTAGGCGCTCCATGCAGCTCCCGCTTGTCAACCGATGAGACTTCACCAATACCTCCCAGCCAACGCTAGGGGTACTCTTCTTCCCCCTTATCCCCCCAATCCGCAAAGGGGCCATGCACCCTAAACCAGAGAACAACTAGCTCCCAGCTCACCTCGCAAGGTCGAGCTACTACTCCTCACTGAGTTGGGTATCCCAAATCCCACAAGCTAAGTCAGTCAACTCTGAAATTCTCCAGTGTAACATTACGCATAACAGAAGAGATCCATCATCCTCCTCCCCCCTCATTTATATAGGATTTCTAAGTCATTTACTTTCCCAAAATCCCATTTAATTTATGGTTCATTAATTTAATTCATAAAATCCTCCCCGTACATGTGTCACCCATCCCCTTCATTACACCGAAAATTAATTTCATTAATTAATTAATTACTCCTATTTCCCTCACCCACCTAAAAGCATTCCTTGAATCGCTCTTAGGTGTCCCCATATTCCCTTACACATTTTAATGACTTTCCCCCTTACTAATTCACTAGTTGAGTTCAATTTAGAAAGTTCTTAAATGAAAAATACCTTAATAAGTTAGTCTTTCTGATTTTTTTTTCTTTTTTCCTTATGTTTCTCTTTCTCTTTATGTTTCCCATTTTTTCCTAGTTTCCTAATTCTTTTTAGTTTCCCTCTTTCCATTTTCATTTAAAACTCAAATTGGCAAGTGTAGAAAATTACCTTTTACCCCTTTTTCTTTTTAATTAATTAATTTTTTTAATTAGGATATGTAACAAAACAATTATTTCCCCTTTTCCCCCCTTTTTAAATTCTATCCCCCAAAAGATTTTTTATAAATTAATTGAATCGCTTACCCCCTTCTCATCACATCATTAATGATGATTATTATTATTGTTTATTTATTTTTATTTTATTTTTATATAAATATATATATTTTTATCACAAGTATCACTTACCTAGATTTTAATTTTCGAGGTTGGGCGACATTTTATTAGGGAAAATGTTTTTAATCTTTATTATCACATTATTCGTTCTAAGGCCATCTAAGTTTATTCACTTATTATTTAACAATGTGAAGTGCCCTTTAGGATGCACCAGGTGCTCCAAGGGTGTCACTCGCCTCATTTTGTTTTCTTTGCACGACGTGCCCTTCAGGATGCACTACGTGCTCCAAGGGTGCCACTCGCCTCTTTCCATTTTTCTTGTACCACATGCCCTTCAGGACGCACTACGTGCTCCAAGGGTTCCACTCGCCTCTTCACTGACTTGGTAGACATCAAAAACCCTTGGAGTCAATACTTCGTCAGGTGATCTTGTGGGAGACTAAGGGCCTCTAAGGAACAAGGCCCTAGCCTTATTGCGCACCCCTTAGAATCATCGTGAGCGACTGTCATAGTCTGCCCTCATGGCATCGTGGGTATTCTCGAACTAGGTAATTGTTAACCTACAGTTCGAGCCATGGAATGAGTGCTAGTAGGCTATAGCAGGATTGTTATCCACACCTCTCCCTCAACGTCTCTAATAGTCGTGCATGACCCCTCTACTCCACATGTGAGTCCAATTGGCAAGCTATCATCAACTTGCATCATCAACGAATCATGTCAGAAATGAGATCCATAATCATAACATCTAATCAGATGCACATATGTCATATATACAAAAATAAAACCAAGTAGTCCACTCCCTGACTCGATCCGGAGTCCAAGGGTTTCATCAATGCCTCTGCATCCTCGAGGTCCAAAATCCTGCACACTCAAGATAACCATGTCAATAGAACCTGTCTAAGTCAATACAACAAAATAACATATAATCGCATCCATAATGCCTCATAATCATAATCAACGACCAATAGTATAATAATTTGGATCACTTGCAAGCAAGTGTCCTCAAAGAATAGTTTTGCATAGTGTGCACAAGAGCGAGATGTTACATACACCCCCCTGTTGGTCTAAAATTCGTCCTAAAGTTTCATAGTATATGAGTGTCGAAAAATGTGTATCACAGTATCATAAGTCTCTCTATCAAACAAAAAGGAAACTGTTGGCACATATCATATGCGTCCTCCCAGGTCGCCGAGTGCAGACTATAGTTGTCCCACTAGACCTCGACCTGATCTATTGTTTGATGCCACAACTATCGAATGAAATGATCCAGGATGAGGATCGGCTCAGCCATCAGTGCACCCTCATCCGACACCCGCAAGGTGCTTAAGTCAAAACATGTGTAGGATCACTAATCATAATGTCTCAAACAGAGACATGAAATACATCATGCATACACCTCAAGAATCAGGCAAGGCTAGTCAATAGGCCACGTGCATCTCATTTCCACAATCTCGTAGGTTACCACGAACATAGGAGATAGTTTAACCCATTTTTCCAGCTTGATCTAACTCTTATGTGGTTTTAGCCACAAGAATACTTGATCTCCACATCATAACTACGATCGACACGATGTGCATCGACATAAATCTTATGTCGATCTTACGCTTCCTTGATCCTTTGTATTATAGTTTGCATTTAATATTCCATTTCTTGGATTTCTTCCGGTCCCACTAGGACCCTATACTCAATTTGATCCCAACTCAAAGGTGTCTCACACAATCGCCCATAAATAAACTCGAAATGCGCCATCTTAATGGTGCTTTGGCAACTGTTGTTATAAGCGAATTCTACCGGTGAGAAGAATTCTTCCCAACATTTTTTCTGGTCCATCACGTACATGCGCAACATGTCTTCAAAGACTTGATTTGTTCGTTTGGTATGCCCGTCTGTTTTAGGTTGATATGTAGTACTAAATTTAAGTTGGGTTCCCAAGGCCTCTTGGGAACTAGTCCAAAATCATCCAGTAAACATCGATCCTTGATCATATATAATCCTATTAGCACGCCATGTAGCCTCAGAATCTCACTAAGGAAAACTCTATCTATGTCACATGCCTGATACATCGTACGCACCAGAATAAAATGAGCACTGTTCATCATAGTGTCGACTAACCATAAAAAAAATCGAGTCGAGTCCCCTTGCCTTCAGTGGAAATACAAACATTAAATCTATCGAAACAACCTCCCATTTAAATTCTGGAATAGCGTGTGGTTGTAGTAATCTTACTGGATGCCTATGTTCAGCCTTTACCTGCTGAAATTCTAGACATTTGGCCACATAGTTAACTATGTCTCCCTTCATTCCTTTCTAGAAGAATAATAGTTTAAGGTCCACCCTCATCTTCATGACTCCCGGGTGAGCCATGTACACTGCTCTGTGAGCCTCGTTTAGGATCAAACTCCTCAACTCGTCATTCGGTGGTACGTAAATTTGATTTTTAAATCTCAGAAGTCCATCGTCGTCCAACGTAAATCCTTGAAATCTTGGTGCCATCATTGTGTTTTGTCCGATAAAATCCTTGACCTCTTTGTACTAGTCATCGTCACACTATAAAGTTAGAATATTTTCATGTAGATTCATCTGAAGAGGCAACACTAAAAGATGTGAGGTCTCTGACTCAATGAATTTGCCACTCGGTTCACTATTCTTTTTATGTAATAAATATCGAAATCATACTCACTAAGCAATTACGACCAATGTCGTTGTTGCACGTTTAGGTTGCTTTGCGTAAATATGTGTTGTAGTCCATAGTGGTCCGTCCTTAGTTCACATTTTCGTCCAACAAGGTAGTGTCTACAAACCTTCAGGGAATAAACAATTGATAACAACTCCAAATCATGCATCGCATGGTCCTCCTCATGCCTTCTCAACTTCCTCCCAATATAAGCAATCACCAGAACATCTTGCATCAAGACTCCGCCTAAGCCGTCCTTGGATGCATCAATACATACCAAGAATTCTGCATCCATGTCAGGGACCTTTAGTATCGATGTTGTTGTCAACAGCTTTTGAGCCTCCAAAATGATTTCGCGCATTTCTCGGTCCAAACAAACATCTTGTTCTTCTTTTGCAATTTTATGATCATAATTTCCATCTTCGAAAATCCCTCGACAAACCATCGATAGTATCCTACTAAACCCATGAAGATACGCACTTTCGGGACATTCATCGGCGCAATCCATTCCATAATATCCTTGACCTTTGTTGGATCCATAACGCTACCTTTGGCAGATATGACATGACCTAAGTAGTGAATCTTTTATTGGTAGAACGAGCATTTGGACAATTTCCCATACAATTTGTGCTCTTGCAAACACTGTAGTACCAAGCGCAAGTTCTTGTCATGCTCCTCTGTCATCGAAGAGTAAATCAAAATATCATCAATGAATACTTGGACAAACTTGTCCAAGTACTCGCGAAACACCTCGTTTATCAAACTCATAAACACCCCTGGGGTGTTTGTCAGTCCAAAAGGTAAAATAGTAAACTTGTAATATCCAAACCTCATCTTAAAGGCGGTGTTAGGGATGTCATCCTCTTGATCCGTAATTGGTGATACCCTGATCGCAAATCGATCTTGGAAAACATTGCCACGCCCTTCATCTAATTGAATAGATCATCAATCCTTAGCAATGGATATTGATTCTTGATCGTTGCCTTGTTTAGTTGATGGTAGTAAATGCAAATTTTTCACGACCCATCCTTTTTTCGTATGAAAATAACAGGCGCACCCCATGGTGACACACTTGGACGTATAAGTCCCAGGTCCACCAAGTCTTTCAGTTGCATTCTCAACTCCTGTAACTCCAGGGTTGACATATGATAATGTGTTCTCGCTATTGATTTAGTCCCCAGTTTTAGGTCTATGGTAAACTCCAATTCCCTCTCCAGTGGCATCCTAGGTAACTCCTCCAGAAAGACGTCTGCAAACTCTCTCATCAGTGGTAGGTGTTGTAGACCTTCCACTACTCCTTTCTCATTTAATGCAACCATCGTATAATGCTTACATCCCTTGCGCAAGCTCTTCCATAACTGCAAGGAAGAGATAAACTTGAGGGAAAATCCCTGGTTCTGACCTATGATCATCCTTCTTTTCCCCTCATCATCGACCAAGCTTAATTGTTTCGTCTTACAGTTGAGTATTGCCTCATGCGATTCCAACCAGTCCATACCGATCACGTCGTCATAAGATCCTAAGTTCATGATGTACAAGTTGGCCCTGGTGACAAACTCTCCCAGGTTAAGGGTACAGCCCGTAACCTTTCCTCCAACCTTCTGTTTGGCTCCCGAACCCATCTCTACAAAGCTAAACTCAACATGTTCGATTTCCTTTACCTTAATCCTTTTTAGCACTGCACCGGAGATGAAACTCTCAGTAGCACCAGGATCTATCAAATCTAAGGGTTTGGTCAGCGACGATACCTGATGTCTCCAGCACAGTCGATTGGTGCTCTGCCTGGAAGTTATTCACTGCTACATGAATCCGATGGGTCTTTCCCAAAACTCCCATGGTAGTGGGTTCGGGTGATCCAAATGATCCAACCCTTTCCTCTGGGCAGTAATGTTGGTAATGTGGCTCCCCGTAGTCCAACACACTTTCTTCAGTCTAGTAATCTTGGTACTCGAAGTAGAAGATGGATCCTAAAACTAAGGGCAACACGAACTTGTTGACCTTAAGTTTCTTGGTAAAAAGGTGTGGAGCATAACGAAGCAGCTCCAAAATGAGCCTCATACTCGAGCACCATACGGTCACCCTGTCACAAGGCGTTGAACTAGTTGATCTGATGCTCAATGAATTCCTTTGATAGGTACCTCTCTCTGAACAATTCCCGTGACACATCTTTGATGACCATGATCAAAAGTGGCAGGAGCGTCTTCCACCATAGAAGAGCACTCCCCTTTATTTGAAAGTTCTCTATGTGGACCTTCATGTTGGAGTTATATTCATGAAGTGAAGGAAACTCGCCAAATTTTCCAACCATGCCTCAGCAGTTGTGTCATCCTGGGCATTCAAGAACTCGGGAAATTTGACCTTCTCGAGTTCACGGTGAAAGCTAACGGTATTGGCCAGGGTGCACTGTGGACCCTCAGGGGTACAGGTGTCCTAGCCTCAACTCAGTATAGATGGAAAATCAAGGCCTCTGACACTCCCTAGAAGGGCCTTGTCAAACCATCATCATCCCTTACAACATTCAAATCCATCCCAAGTACTTGTTCTTCCCCTTGGGGTTAGACTCTGAGGGCGCGGGCACTTGAGGTGTCCTACCTCCTCCCACGACACCAGGTTGCGAACCTCTGTGGTGTCCTCTAATCAAGATCACTGCAAGGACATGTTAAATTTTTTAAATTAGCGCTAAGGTAATGCTCAAGGGTCTACTGCAGTGGAAATCCTAGCAATCCACAGCCGCAGGATTGAACCCGCTCTGATACCATATGTAACCACCCCTTCGTTACGAATACAAGAGAAGCAGAAAGTGCAATTTTTTTCTCTAAACTGGATGATGACCACGATCACCGCTAAACAACACATCTGATGGCAAGCACCACACCCGCAGAATAGGCAACAAATAACTATGACTCCACGCACTGGCATAAGATAAACTGGGCAAAACTTGCATAAAACAACAAGGAGAAATGACTACCCACTCGACACAACATGACCATGCCTACAATCTAAAGGACAACATCCCCAACCCGACACAATGGCCTCGATGGCTCGTTAACTAGAACCTCGATGGCGTGCAAATAAAGTCATGAAGGCGTTTAATCCATGCGCCAATAGAAAACTTACAAAGATCAAAAACACTCACACAGAAGGGACAGACTTCGACCAAGTTATCATTCGCCTCTATCCAATAGGGCACGCAATTATCCCATCATCAGGAATCACGTCATCACCCGGGGATAGGTGCGTCAATAACCATGGAGCAACAACATAACCGGACCCCATAACACGAGCTACAATTTCAATGCGCTAGGAGATCAACTCAACTATATAAACATAAGTCGACTATCCTTAGAACCCAATTGACAAGTCAAAACGACGACTATGACCTTTACACAACATGACAATTTCCTTGCATAACAAAAATCAATCTAAACAATTTAATGATTATTATTAAACAATCATTCGTTGCAACTAAACCCAATTCCAAGGTCAGATATGTCTCTATCGCTATCCTTTAAAACTAAAACTACATGAATTTAATTGTGGTCCTTAAATATAAGTTGGTTGACCTCTAATGACCTTGTCATCTTTTAATTGTAAAATTATTAAGAGGTTATCTATATTCTATTGCCAAAAATCATTGCTAATAAGACATGCTATCAACAAATTCACAGTCACCATGCTATTAGAGAAAAATCATTGTCTTTTATCCGTGATATCGATTTAACAATCAACTACATAGTTGTCATTTAAACAAGATTAACACCATATAATTAAAATGAAATTTGCAAGATACCAGATATATAAAATATGCAGAACAGAAATGAAATGCTAGAAATGGAAGAATAACAGTAAAATATCCATCATAATCTTCACAATACACAGAAATGATATATGAAATAGCAATAGAAATAGCACTTTGATTCAGATAGCAATGTCCAAAGGCATCTTCGAGGGGGAAACCTCCAGTCGAGCAGTGCTCTGTTACAATAATCTCCAAGCTAGGGTTTTCATACCCTCGACCCTTATTTATACTAAATATGTCTATTAAGAGAAGCATCTAGAGGAAGATCCTTCTAGAAGAAGAAGCTTCTATTAGGTCTTCTTACATCCGCCTTATTCTATTTTATTGAAAGGCCTTATTAATATTGACCTTTATTACATCTGAATACATTGATCTACCTATGTGTGGGTTAGGACCTTAACATGTCTGCCCCCTTAAAAACATCCCTGTCCTCAAGGCTTGAGATGTGGAAACTGCTGCAAAATGGTAGCTGGTTCCCAAGTGGCATCTGCTGGAGTCATATCTTTCCACTGTACTAGCACTTCCTTGATGGTTCTCTGACGTAGGCGACGCTCACGCTGGTCCAAAATTGCTTCTGGTTGTAGCCAAATGGATCCTTCTTTAGATAACTCTGGAAGGTTGGTTTGGATTTGGCACCTGGTTCCAATCACCTTCTTCAAGCATGAAACATGAAAAATAGGATGTAGCTTCGACTGACTGGGCAGAGATAACTAATATGTGACTTGTCCCACACGCTTGAGAACTGTGTAAGGGCCATAAAATTTGGGTGCTAGCTTCTGACACTGCTCGGCCCTTAGGGAAGTTTGCTTATATGGTTGCAGTCGTAGAAACACCTGATCCCCTTCTACAAATTGACGTTCGGAGCGACCTTGATCTGCTTGCTTCTTCATTCTATTCTGGGCCATGACCAAGTTCTCTTTAAGGGTATGAAGGATATCCTCTTGGACTGTAAGTGTTTGGTCAACTGCCTGGACCTTCGAGGTACCCGGTAAGTATGAGAGAATTGAAGGTGGCTTCTGTCCATACATTGCTTCAAAAGGAGTCATGCGAGTGGTTGTATGGTATGTAGTGTTGTACCACCATTCGGAGAGGGGTAACCATTGATCCCATTGGTGTTGTTTTTCAGAGGAAAAGCACCTCAGATATGTTTCCAAACACTTGTTGACGACTTCCATTTGACCATCTGTCTGGGGATGATAAGATGAGATGAGATGCAATTGTGTGCCTTGTAGCTTAAACAGTTCTTGCCAAAAATTGCTTGTGAAAGTTGGGTCTCGATCAGAAACAATAGAGTTTGGCATGCCATGAAGCTTGAAAACCTGATCCATGAAAATTTGAGCCACCGTGGATGTAGTAAATGGGTGGTGAAGAGCACAAAAATGAGCATACTTGGAAAGGCAATCCACCACCACCATTATGACTGATTTATTCCCCGATTTGGGTAAGCCTGTAATAAATTCCATAGAGATATCCTTCCAAATAGCAGGGGGAATCGGAAGCGGTTGGAGGGTGCCTGGAGATTTGACTGTTTCTCCCTTGTTGC
>ML807152.1:270492-302440 GCA_009831015.1 Picea engelmannii
TTCAGCATCTATGTTTCAGCATGTTTCACTTTTGTGTTGCAGCATCTGTGTTCGTATAAACAATCTTGATCATCTGCGTCATTCTTCTGTTGTAGCCATCAATGACAACCTTAACCATCTGCGTTAGCTTCTGTGTTCCAACGATGTTTCAGCACTATTTTTCAGCGTCTGTGTTTGCATTTGTGTTGCAGCATGTTTCAGCATCTGTTCTTCATAAACAATCGATTGCCATCAATGACAACCTTGATCATCTGCGCCTTGATCATCTGCGTCATCTCTGTTGTAGCCATATTTCCAACAGTTTAGTATGAAAAAAACACAAAATGATTCTCCTCATCCATATTCACTCCAACTAAGATCAACTAGGTCACAATAGTATTAAATGCATTTAGGAGATCAACTATAGAATCACCAACACACACTATCAAAGCCAAGAATTTTTTTAGCGAAAAAAAAAATATTAACTAACTATCTATCTTGATACAAATCCCCCAATTTCTTCCAAATAGTTCCTACATTTATTTCTTCCGAAACATTCAATAATGTTGAATCGTCCAAACTAAATCAATAAGGATTCTTGTATTTTTCTCCAACACCACTCACTCTTCAAATTTTATATGAGTGGCTTTGATTCCAAATATTCCAACCCATAGATATCGATCTATTAGAAGATCCTCCATATTGAGATTCCACAACTCAAACTTAGTCCCAATAAACTTCTCCATTTCTAATCTAGATCTACTTGACATTTCCCTACAACAAGCTTTCATTTTGTGCAAACTCCCACTCAAACCATGATTAGATTAAAAAACATTGTCTGTAACACCTTTTATTTGAGGTGATGAGTCTTTGATACCAAAGGAAAGGAAGAATAGGTGTGGAGTATGCTTCCTACACTAATCCACGAGGGAAGAATATGTAGAAAAAGTTTAAAATATAAAAATTGCAAACAAATTAAATAAACAATAAACACTTAAGAACACCATTTCCTAGGGAAAACCCTTTTGGGACAGGAATCTTGCACTTTAAATCACATTCAATGAATTATTTAGCAACTAAATGGTTACAATATTGTTCAAAAATAACATAATTATTCTAAAGACATTTCGTCAACATACGAATAAGTTAGGTATTATAGTGTGTTTTCCACTAACCTTAGCCTACCACTACCACTTCTCTACATTACAACAGTACAAGTTGTATGACACACCCCTCCAAACAACATTCCATTATTGACTCCTACTGTTGAACCCTTTTCCATTTGATTGTTGACTCATAATATTGAACCTTACACCACAAATCTCTAATGTTTAATACATCATCCATGACCCCTAATTCTTAATTATTTACTTTTGATCAATTCCCCTCAAATAGTTCCTTTTAAAGATTACACTCAAAGTGTTACCTTTAAACCATAATCTTGTATCCTTAATCCATAATATTTAATGATTTACTCTTGACCAATTATCCTCAATTAGTTAGTTTTTAATAGCTAACTTTTAAGGCTTTACCCTTAACATTGATGTTATGTTATTTACCCTTACGAGTTCATACTTAATGCTATACCCATATTACTCAAATGCTATTCCTTTAGCCATAACTTTTAAAGATTGACTCTTGCTTCTTATAACTTATGATTTTGTAATCATTGACCCTTTACAACCAACACTTTCCTTGACATGTGACCTTACACTTTATCCTTACCACAAGGTCTTACAATCTATTCCACATGGAAAATGAAAACACTATTTAATAATAATATGACTTTACCTAAAAATTATTCACGATTTCCAACAAAGTTTAAGCAAACCTTCCATTATCTTCTCAGGGCATAAATAACTAAATGTCCCAACCAAAACTATGAGATTAAATGGATTTTTAATGGAGACTAGCTATGATCTTTTAATATCTATATGCTCTTCCATTTTTTTTTGAGAAGGGATTCAAGACATTGCTTATGACTTATGGATTTCATGTAACTATATAAACATGGGATGAAGAAGGTTCATATATCCTTATTAGTATATATTTCTAATGAAATAAAAAACCTTGTATAAAACATAAACTTAAGGCTTATTAACAAATTTTTATAATTGATTAAGAAGAATTATTTACAAACACTGACTTGATTACTCCACTGTGCATTCTTTATCTCAGCTCCACCCATCCATTCGTTATTCCACTCACCATTCTTTCTTTCCTTCTATGTGTTTTTTCATATCTGAATTGCAGATCAAGATCTCTATGTTGCAAAAGTCAAAGAAATATTAAACTCTATAATGCATGCATCGAGATGGAATTAACTTCCCACACAACCACCCTTAGCTACTACAATAGTTCCAGAGGCCATATTATGCCCTTTGTTAGAGAAAACAACCTGCACACCCACATCATTATTGGTATATGCTTGGTACATGGTTGGATGCACTTGTTTATGGTACAGGTTGATTACAGGTTGTTTGGCACAAGTTGGTGCATGGTTGATGCACTTGTTTATGGTACAGATTGATATCTTTTGAGGATTTTTGCCTCATCTCAGTTGGTGTTGAGGGTGTAAGATGATTCTTGCATTATAGAGTTGGTGCTCTTGTAGATTTGTACTCTATTCGGTTGTTGCTGAAAAACCCCAAGGATTGTAGTCCGTAATAAAAAGAAAATTGTGCATACATCTTGTGTTCTTTGTGTTCCTTGTGGTGATGACTTGTTGATGATATATTGTTGATATAAGTTGATGATATGTGTTGACATTTAACTAGTTATAAATGAAAGCAATGAGTAATGAGTTAATGGTGATTGTTAACTAAGTATTTTTTGGAAAAAGAGCCATACACTATTCACCCCCCCCTCTCAGTGTAGTCAGTGTGTCCAACAGGATTCCCACAACCTGTTAGGAGTAGGAAGAGGGGTGTACATGCCCTGTTTCTTAGTGGTCGGTTTGGAAATAGCACAGGCGGTGCAGGACCTGATATACTTGCCAACATCCTGTCAAACTTTCGGCCAGTAGAAATGTTTTTGCAACATTTCCACTATCCTCTCTATGCCAAAGTGTCCTTCCACCTGACTGTAGTGAGCTTCCCAAATCATCTTCACATGATTGCTTGATGTAATGCAGAGATGGCCCAGATGGCACAACATCCTATCCTGAAGATGGAAATTAGTGACCAATGATTTGGTGCCCAACATTTGGAAGGTGGTGGAGAAGTCAGGTTCATTCTCATAGAGGTGGGTCCATCCAGAGGTCTCATGGATGCAAGAGTCTAGCACTGTGGTGAGTAACGCGACTGGAGGTCGGTTGAGGAAGTTAGCAACCCAGTTGGTACTTCCTATTTTAGGCAGTCAGCAAATCGGTTGAGGCGGTCAGTAAGAAGAATTATTTACAAACACTAACTTGATTACTCCACTCTTCATGCTTTAGCTCAGATCCACCCATCCTTTAGTTATTCCACTATAACTATTCAACTTACCATTCTTTCTTTCTTTCTATGTGTTTTTTCATGTCTGAATTGCAAATCAAGATCTATTTGATGAAAAAGTAGAATAAATATTAAACTCTATAATGCATGCATCGGGATGGAATGAACCTCCCAGGAAACCACCCTTAGTGACTACAATAGTTCCACAGGCCATATTATGCCCTTTGTTACAGAAAACAACCTGCACGCCCACATCATTAAGTGTGATGATTGATATTAGGTTTCGTGCCTAACCTAGAATATGAAAAACTCCATGGATCCCCTTTACTCTTCAAGTTTGTATGAGCGAAAACTTTTGTAAGAGGAGACTCATCACTAAGGTACATCAACCCACCATCATATTTCACATACACTAAAAACTAGTGACAATGGGAAGTCACGTGGAAGGAAGCTGCAGAGTGAACCATGCACTCTGGCTTTCATGAGTTTCCAAAGATACAACAAAATCATATCCATGATCCTCTTGAGAATTTGTTTCAGACACATCATCAAAATCATTATTTTCCTTCTTATTATTCATCTTCTCTTCCTTCAAGTCCTTGTGTCTCCCACGGGAGTTGAATCTTCCCTTTTATCTCTTCCTACATTTTTCCTTCAATATTCCATGAACAACCAAGGCCTCCTCAGTGGATTCATAAGATGTTTTCCTCACCTCCTCTCATAGTAAAGCATCCATGACCTCATCAAGAACAAATTTCTTTATAGTGCTTCTAATGGTGAGTACCAGGTAGTCCCATTAGTCTAAAAAGAAAACAAAAAAGGATCCTCCTCATCCATAGTCACTCCAATTAAGACCAACTAGGTCAAAATAGTATTAAATGTATTTAGGCGATCAACTATAGAATCACCAACACACATTTTCAACTCAACGAATTTTTTTTGCAAAAAACAAATGAACTAATGATCCACTCGATACAAATCACCCAACTTTTTCCAAAGCATTGCTACATTTCCTTCTTCGGAAACATTCAATAACATTGACTTGGCCAAACAAAATCAATAAGGATTCTCTTATTTTTCTTCAACACCTCTCACTCTTCATCTTTCATACTAGTGGGTTTGCTTCGACAAATTCCAACCCATAGATATCGATCTATGAGAAGATCCTCCATATTGATCTTCCATGGATCAAAGTTAGTGGCATTAAGCTTCTCCATTTCAAATCCATATCTACTTAAGATTTCCCTACAACAAGATTTCCTTTTCACAAACTCCCACTCAAACCATGATTACATCAAAAAACATTATCCCTAACACCTTGGATATGAGGTGATGAGGCTTTGTTACCAAATTAAAGGAGGAATAGGTGTGGAGTGTGCTTCCTACACTAAAGTTTATTAACAAATTTTCGTAATTGATTAAGAATAATTATTTGCAAACACTAACTCCATTACTCGACTCTACATTCCTTAGTTCAACTCTGYCMATTCTTTAGTTGTTCCACTCTAACTATTCCACCCACCATTCAAACATAACTAAAGTGAGTTTTTACATTTTTTTTAACTTTCAAAATTAACAATATAAGTGTAACCAAAATCTAAAGAAAACTTATGCTATTATTAACTTTCAAAATTACCCCACAAAAATTAAATCTAAGTATATGTTATTATTATTAAAGTATTAATTGAAGTAATTTCACAATGGATGCAACCAAAATCTAAATGTTGTTTTGAAATTAGTACTTGAAGTATTGTAACAATGTGTGCCAACCAAATCTTTAATATTAATTAATATAAAAAAAATAATAATAAGATCTGTAAAACGTGAGCGAGGAAGGCGACGCGAGGTCTGAAAGGGTTTAATATATAGAGAGAAGCTTGAAGATATTGAGAAGAACACAAAACAAATTGCAATTGCGAAGGACACAAAACAACTTGCAAAGAAACTTGGAGAGTATGACGCCGGCGTTTCTAATGCTTCAGAAGATTTACAGGAAGTTGAGGAAAGATTTAAGAAAGAGATTTCTGAGAAAGAAGAGTACTTCAGAGCCGCGGTTTCTGATAAAAAAGTTTTAGAAGCAAGAGTTTTAAAATTGAATGAATAAATTCAGGCGATATCCGGACAGTTTCAGGCAGCAAGTAAAGCTTGGGAGGTGGAAAATAATGGGTTTTTATCACAAATTGTAGCAGCAAGAAACGAGTGTGAGGATATGTCTATCCAAAACGACAGTGTTTTACTTCAATATAGAGCAGAAAAAGTTGAGTTGGAATCTGGGTTGAATGAATCCAAGGCAAGGTGTCAAGAATTACTTCAGAAAATGGTAGAAGACAGACATCTATGGGATTCTGAAAAGAGAAATTTTGAAAGCTAATGAAAAGGGATTACTAAATCATCAAATTGGAGAGCTAAGCACTGAAGTAGTGTCCTTGAAGGCCCAGTTAAATGAAAGTAATGCTGCAGCAGCTCAGTTGGAAGATGAACGTTCATCACTTGTGAATGAGAAAATGTTCCTTTACAAAGAAAATAATTCTTTACTGATTGAAATGGACAGAATAAAGTTGGTTTCGGAAGAAAATCAGGTAACCCTCCAGACAAAAGTAGATGAGTTGGAAACAACCTTAGATTCAGTCAAGAAGGATCTAGATACCTACACGGAAACAATAATGGAGAAAGAGAGAAATGTCATTGATTTACAATAGAAGTTTTCAGAAATTGCAGAGACGAAAAAGTTCCTAGAGGAGAAAAAAAGCTCATTGTTGAGCGATGTAAAACAGCGTACAGTCATTTTAGAAGAAGAAAAAGCTCATCTTCAACTAAAAATAAAGGAGTTGGAGAGTAGTTTGCATTCCCTAAACATGGATCTTGAATCAAAGGATGTTCAGCTCAGAGATTTGAAGGCAAAGGGCATGACAAGCCATTCAAAAATACCTTCTTTTGACTTGAAGGAAGTCTTCCATACATTTGTCTTTTCTATTGGGACCTAGTGGTAGCCAAAACTCAAATCAGTCTTACTGAATTATTCGGCCCACGTGAGCTGATCAAGGAGGTCGTCGATTCAGGGAATCAGGTACCAGTTTCGGACTGTGATTTTATTCAGGGCCTGGTAATCAATGCAGAGTCACCAGGTCATGTATTTCTTTTGTACCATCACGATTGGGCTCCTGCAAGGAAATGAGATGGGAAGGATGTGCCCCTTGTGGAGCAATTCTTGGATCTACCTCTTGATCTCCTCATTTTCTAACAAAGAGTGGCGATAGACTGACCCATTGGGTAGCGGTGCACCTAGGGTCAAATCAATGGGATGCTTGACGTGGCAGTGCAGAGGTACCCCAGTAGAAAAGGAGAATATATATGAGTATTCTTCCACGACCTTACCCACTTTCTTTTGTTGTGTGGAGAGATCGGTTGCAGAGGCCCTGGATGTGGCAATGATCTTTCGCTCACTCTGAGCGTGAATCACGAAGAAGACAAATTTCTCGATCTGAGAGATGACCTTCCTAGATTGTTTGGCAGAGATCAAGGAAATAGCACTAGGAGGGACTACCTTGGGTATCCTGTACAAATTCTTATTCAAAGTAATAATAACACTACGAGGTGTAGACTCATATACAGCATGAGCTTTCCATAAATAAGGTTGGCCCAAAAAAACATTACAAACTTCGAGAGGAGCAACATCACACAATACCTCGTCTTTGAAGGGCTTGATTTCGTATGGCAGTCGACACTATTGGCTAACGCAGAGATTGCTTCCTTGGTGAAGCCATCCAATGGTGTAGGATTTTGGGTGCGACGTTGTCGGCAGGGCCAGTCATTTGACGACCTCTGTTGAGATGAGGTTCTTATGTCTACCCCTATCAACGATGAAGTGCATTGGGGTGATTTTTACCCACATCTCTGAATGGAAGAGGTTCTCTCCTTCTTCTGGCTCATCTGGTTCACTAGGTTGGAGCTTGGTTGTAGCAACGGTGGCACTGGGTTCCACGTCAATGATTTGTCTTCCTCTTTTTGGTTCTGACTCAGAGTCAGAACCCACATTTGATTCAGAGGCTTTCACTTCGGCCACCAGCGACTGCTTTGAGTGGAAGTCAGCAGTGTTATACCAAGGGCTCTTATGGAAGTCGCACCACTTCCCGGTATCTTTCTTTATCTTTTCGGTGTCCTTATTTGCTTGCGGCTTGGACTAGTTTTCCTGATACTATTCATATTTACTCTTTTCTTTTTTCTATGGGTTGAGGCCGCCCTTTCCTAGCTTTTGTTGTGAGGGGTTCCCAAGCCCAAATTGTTGCGTCTTTTTTTTGAGCTTCTACTCAATTTTGACGACATATTAGTAGGTCGCACCTAAAGACGAGATGTCCATAAATTCAATTTCGGTTTGGATGTATCTATGCAGAGCACCATCATACTTGAGCAATAGATGTCACTCTAAATATTTGATACCCATCTTGGTGCGCAAGGTATGGAAGATATTTGTGAACTTTGACATTGCTTGGTCTCTTTCTTGCTATAGTATGGTCCATTTGGTATACAAGTCATCATAACTTCTGACAGGGTAGTATTTTCCCTTAATAGCATCCCTGAAGGATTCTCAGGTGGTCATGACTGTAAATAATGAGGGTTCCTTTGTTTTCTTTTGCTCACAGAAATTCTCCCATCAATCTTTGACATGGGGAACGACTTTGAGGAGCACAAAAGTAATCTTTTCTCTATTCAAAAAGTTATGGACAGAAAAATACCCTTCTAGTAGATTCAACCACTTTTCTACGACATATGTGTCTATATGACCTTCAAATATAGGAATATCAAAGTTTATTTATACCTTGAAGGGGGCAGCGCCTCTGCTCGAGGAAGATGCATCACCTGTTGGTAGTCGTTGAAAGATTTGTGCGAAACTATCCATCATCTCGTTCCTCTGTTGTGTGAGGGATTCCTCAAGAAATATTTTGAAAGGATCTCTTGTCCCATCATATTTCTTTTTTCCAGCCATGAGAGGTCGCTTGGGTGTGTGGGAGCTTTTGTCCTCAAGAGAAACAAGCTCGAGACCCAATTCTTTGTACCTTGACCTCGTTGGGGACATGCATTAAGACGGCAAGGAGAAGACCGCTCTGATACCACTGATCTGGATTTTATGAGCAGAACAAAATGAATACATATTATTAAAATATGCTTAACACAAAATAACAGAGATACAGTAAAACGGGTTTTCTATTCAATAAGGAAATAAGTTGAAACTATAAAATGCATCGGAAAAAAGCTTGTTGGAATGGTGGTGGCTTATCTCTGAGAAGAGATGTGATGGTTGTGCCCATTCATAAGAATATGGTTACAATGAGGCTCTAAAGGTATTTTAAAATAAAGAGGAATTTCAAAAACCCTAGGAGATGAAGCACCAAAAGTCATGTGGGGCCCGTTTGGCTAAGTTAGTACATCAACTTCCTGGGGTTGTAACTTTTGCATACGATCTTTGTTTTAGGCGCACGATAGCCCGTTGGAAATTTCTAACCGAAAATAACAATTTTTTATTGGCCCAGGCCAATTCCATGGCCAGTCACTTGGGCCCCAAATCCCCAAAAAATGTTGTTTAGGGCCTCAAAACAGCCCTGGAAGTTTGGAACTCGAAAAACTGTCAAAAAACTACCAAGGTAGAAAACTGTTTTTTGAGCCAGTGGAATAGGTGGGTGGCCACTGATATCCACATGGATCAGTGCATACGTAGGATGCATACTAGACAACCTGTGTTTACCTCCAAAAGTTGCAAAAATTAAAAAGCTGCAAGGAATTCATCGGAGTTAACGAGATATTGGAGGTTTCCCAACCCTTTTATCCATTGTAGCCCATCCCCAGACCGAATAACTATAATTGTGTCCTATAAAATGAGGTCTTGGGTTCTCATTCCAACATCAAGTAAGAGAACAAAGAAACTCTACCAAAATCCCTTCCCCTTCTAGCCCAAGTTTTGCATCCCTTTCTGAGATTTTCCCTCAGCATTCCCCTTCAGCCCTTTCTCCTTATACAATCCCTTCCCCTTTCCCAAGGAGATCAGTTGACTGTGAGAGGCAGCATAGGAATTATGCACTTGGAGCAGCAATAAGAGGAGCATGGACCTAGTTCGCAGAGAATTTTCCGATGAGAAGGTTGTAATATTTTTAATCTTCATATTGAATAAAATAATTCTTTCATGTCCCAATACAATGTGTTTTATATATTTATTGATTAATGCATATATGTTTATATTTGAACATTGAAAGTAACAAGTAGAGATTGTATATTTGTAGAATTTTTTTCCTAAGTGTTCTTGCAAGTTAGCTTTGGGAGGAGACCCGCAGCCTAGGAAGCTACAAAGGTGAAGGAAGTCTACAACGAACATTAGGACCAAAGGTACACCTATTACTCTTCCTTCCTCTCTCTTTTCTTTTAGTTTAGATAATATTGGGATAACCTAGGAATAGGATTGTATTTTAAGGGAAGTCAGTGCTCTGCCTATACCTCAACCCAGTATATTAATAGGGGTATTTTCCCCACTGGCAATATGTTACAATAATTGCACTCCATTCATCCTGACTAGTTGATATTGTTGTCCAATCTATCTGACTAGCTACATCCACAGTCATTGGAGCACAACCTACAGTCCAGTATGTTTGACTAGCCACATCATTGGTCACTGAGGAAAAATATGGTTGGATGTTTGCATCCACAGTCATTGAGGCAAAATCTATCTAACTAGCCACATCCTTGATCACTGAGGAAAAATATGTCTAATAGGTTGCATCCTCGTTCACTGTAGCACTTCCTACTAAAACACATGGATACTCCATACATGTCTCACATTCCCTAGAAGCCTCCTATCCATGAAGCTCATGTGTCACCTCCTTTATCACAGCATAACCTACTAAAATACATGGATCCTCCATGGATGTCTCATATGCCCTAGAATATTCCTACCTATGAAGCTCTTGTTTGTCCTCCTCCACCCATGATACCTATCTGTCAACCCTGGAATATGTCTCTCTCTATTGACCATGAGGGGGAACTCCCTCTAGATGACCATCTCTCCTAAGCTAAGCCAACTAATTATCCTTGAGATCAGGCTCACTTTGATATTGCAAGTTCCAACTGAATATTGACTCCTTCTGAGTCTACACATCCCTTGGGACCATCTTCTCCCTATCCATTTCCCTCTGCATGGTCCTGGAAGGTTGCTCCTGCATTCTAGATCTTGAGGTCTTACTCCCTATGAAGTCTGGCTCCCTCTAACCCTATACCATTGGTGGGATTACCTACCTCACCACTCATGTGTTAAAATTTCAGACCCCAACCCAGTTTCAGTCTCGCTGATTTTTCAGCCAAAGTTAAATGCCCAAACCCAGTTTCAGCACAGTTTCAACATATAAAAAACTTAGCAGAAAATAAACTTCAGAACTAAAACATGAGGATTTTGAACATCGTTTTCAACGCAGAAATAAAATATTAGTAGTATGCAAAACTCAGAAAATTTAGACATAAGAATTTTCGGTCTAACTTCGACCCTTGAAAAACCCACAAGGGGAAAACCAGTGAGAGAGGGCTTTTTATTATTATTGAGCTTCTGAGAAATTTCTTTTACAGCATATTCATCTTCAAAAATTTACACAAACTTATCTGGACATTCTTGTAGCTTTGCACCTCAATTTCTGAACCAGAAATCCGTACAACTATACGGTTGTCCCAGCAATTAATGTTATACAGACTGTCTCGAAATTTGTGCCCAAAATTCTACCAAGACTGTACGAAAAACCCAGTAGGAAAAAATGCCTTGAAAAATGTGCCAGCACCTTGAAAAACGTGCCCAGAATTTTCTATGGTACGGCCCTCGATTTCTGTGCAGGTCCATACGGACTGTAAGGAATTTTCTCACCCAGAAAAGTGTGCCCAACTCCTTCCTCGATTTTTGTGCCAATTAAATGTTGTATGACAGCCTTGAAAAGTGTGCCAATACTCTCAGAAAACACAGTTGTTGTCCACCTCTATTTTTGTGCACATTTATTGATGTACGGCCTTCAAAAATCTGTATGGTACGGCCTATTCTTCCTTGTTGCCTACTGCCTTGAAATCCGTGTTGATCTTTTCCTTGGGATGCGTGCTCTTCTTCAGCAAATGTTGTCTCTCTTCTCAAGCTCAACCTCTCCTAGCTCTCTCTTTCTCTCTCAACAAGAAAAATGAATGAACTACTCAAGAATGGGTACGCCCTTTTGCCCTAGTCGACCTCATGAGGGAAGGTGAGGGGTTTTCTAATCTATCGGTTGAGATTAGATTAGATGGGTGGCTGAGATTTGGTGTCTCTTCACTCACCCTCACTTTAGTCATAAATTTATCTTTTAATTTGCATCTCACAAATTAAATGACTAGGACCCACATTAGGCACTTTCTCCCCCTTAGGCGCCTAAGGAAGAGAAACACTTGCCTTGGTACTTTATTTTAATTAAAAATTTAACACTCCCTCATACCGAGGAAATTGTTACTCACCACTCCAAGCTTTTCCTTGAAAAATACAAACTTGTCTTTGCCCAATGCCTTGGTGAGTATGTCTGCAACCTGCTCCTCTGTAGATATGTACTATAGCTCCACAGGTCCTCTCTAAATATAATCACGGATGAAGTGATACTGAATCTCGATATGCTTAGACTAGTCATGAAAAACTGGATTCTCCGAGAGTTTGATGCAAATATGATTATCACAATAAATCATGGTAGGCCTCAACTGCACACCGAACAATCCCACCAACATCTTGCAAAGCCAAAGGGCCTCACAACTAGACTGACTAGCTGCCATATACTCAACCTCTGCCAAACTCAAAGCCACTAACTTCTGCTTCCAACTGAACCAAGACACAACTGTTGATCCCAATCCGAAGCAGCACCCTGAAGTGCTTTTCCTGTCACTGACACATCCTGCCCAATCTGAGTCTGTATAGCCAACCAGACAAACTCCATCTCCTCTATGATAGTTCAAACCATAATCTACTGTACCACAAAGATACCTAAGCACATGTTTTTCTTCCACCCAGTGCACTCTCCTAGGCTCCACCATGAACTGACTGAGAGTGTTGACAGCAAAACAAATATCTGGCCTGGTATTGACCAAATACATCAATGACTCGATCAACTGATGATACAAAGTGGAATCCACCAACTGTGACTCAGAAGCATGAAGCTTCTTCCAGTTGGTAATCATGGGAGTGGTCATGGGCCTGCTATATCCCATCTGAAATCTGCTCAGAATATCACACACATACTTCCCCTGTCCCAGGAAGATGTGCCCAGGCTCCTACCAAACCTCCAATCCCAAGAAGTAATGCATCAATCCGATATCATTCATCTTGAACTCTCAAGTAAGGCTCTCCTTGCAGATGTTGATGAGTCTCTTTGCCCCTGTAATGAAAACATCATCCACATAAAGCAAAAGAATGAGAGGATCCTCTCCAACCACAATGAAGTATAGGTTGGGATCCGCCTCAATCTTCTCAAAACCCAACTGCTTCAAATAGGCATCTATCCTCGAATACCAAACTCTGGGAGCTTGTTTCAGTCCATACAATGCCTTCTTTAGTCTACACACATGAGACTCTCTCCCATGCACCTCAAAGCCTAATGGTTTCTCAATATACACCTCCTCCTCTATAAGACCATTTAGAAATGCGGTCTTCACATCCATCTGGTAAATCTTCCAACCCATCTCTGCTGCAATGGAGATCACTGCCATGATTGAAGTGTATCTAGCAACCAGTGCAAAGGTCTCATCATAGTCAAATCCCTCAACCTGTGAAAACCATCGAGCCACAAAGCGAGCTTTTTACTTCTCAATGCTACCATCTGCAGCATGCTTCAGATTGTAGAGCCATCTAGAAGTCACCACTGACTTCCCCTCAGGTCTAGGAACAACTTCCCAGACATCGTTCTTCATGATGGAATTGTACTCTTCCATCACAGAATCTCTCCATACCTGTCTACTAGAGGCCTCCTCAAAAGTGGAAGGCTCAGACTCCCGAATACTTCTTACCATCACGATGTAGCTGCAAAACCTCTCAGGAGGTTTACTCTCCCTCACTGCATGTCTGGGATTCCCCACTAAACCCTGTGCCTCCCTCAAAGTGTCCTGAAGCCACTTGGGCTTCCTCCTCTCTGAAGTAGTGTCCTGTGGAGGGGACTCTCCCTGCTCAACCCCATCTGCTGAAGACAATGATCCTGTAGTAGACCTTGAAGTACTTGATCCTGAAACCTGTGGACCGATAGCCTGCGAACCTGAACTCTGTGGCCCTGTCACCTGTGAACCGGTCATCACCGAAGTTGGTGGCCCCGAACTCTATGTCATTGTAGTCTGTTGTGGGCTCACCTGAATCTAAGGTGAAGACTGCTCACCTCTCTCTGTCCCTCTAGACTTCCTAAAGGCTTCATCCTCCTCAAATCTGACATCCCTCCTCAAGACAGTCTTTCTCAAGGAAGGAAGGTAAATACGGGAAGCCTTTGAAGTCTCACTGTACCCAACAAAGATCCCTCTCTCTTCCATGGGCTCCAGCTTTGTCCTCTTCTCAGAAGGGACATATGAATAAGTGATGCACCCAAAAATCCGAAAGTGCCCCACCTCAGGCTTCTTCCCATAGAAAGCCTCCTCAGAAGTCATGATCCCCACAGCCCTGTGAGGACTCATGTTCTACAGATAAACTGCAGTGTAGCATGCCTCAGCCCATAGAAATAGTGGCAGACCCTAATCATGTAGCATGGCTCTCACAGCCCCAACAATGGCCCTGTTCTTCCTCTCTACAACCCCATTCTGTTGTGGGTTGTAAGGAACAGTTAACTCCCTCCTGATGCCCTCTCCTGCACAAAAATCCATGAACTCCTTGGAGGTATACTCACCCCCATTGTCCGATCTCAGGACTCTGATTTTCTTCCCTGTCTAGTTCTCCACAAGAACTTTGAACTCTTGGAACCGACTAAAGACTTGTCCTTTGGTCTTCATGAAGAAAATCCAGGACTTTCGAGAGAAGTCATCAATGAATACAACATAGTATAGGGATCCAGTCAATGATGCCGAAGACATCAGGCCACATACATATGAATGTATAAGATCAAGTATCCTTGCTGCTCTATTGTCACTGCTCGGAAAAGAAGTCTTGGTGTACTTTCCCAAGGTACACCCCTTGCACAACTCATGGTTCTCTGAACTGAAATCTAGAACTCCCGTCACCATCTCCCTCAAAACTTGCAAAGCCCCATGGTGCAAATGTGCCATCCTCCTATGCCATATCTCACATAGGTCACTGTTGTTGCTGGTAGACTGAATCAATTCTCTCACTGGCTGAAACAAAAACTTGTATAGCCTCTCATGTCTAGTACCTATCACTTTGGCCGAAGTGATGCTAGACCCTCTGGGGAAAAGGAGCACTTGCCCATCACGGAACAAGATCTCATAGCCCTTCTCCTCAATAGTAGAAACTGATACTAAGTTCTTCTTCAAGCCCAGAACATAAAGAACCTCTGTCAAAGTCATGGGAGGCAAAGACTCCCTCCGAAATGATATGGTCCCACAACCAACCACCTTGACCTCCCGGTCATCTCCAAGAACTACCTCTGCATCTCCACACTGAGTAAGATCTGTCAAGTTCTCATGAACTACTGTCATATGGCGAGAGGTGCCACTGTCAATATACCAAGTATCGGGAGTAGTGGTCCTTGAGGAAAGACACACAATCAAGGAAAATTCCTTGTCAAACTTGGTGGAAAACTCTCCCACCTCTGCTGAAGCTGTTGTTTGTTTCTTCTTCTTGTTTGGACATTGTCCTACATAGTGCCCAAACTGATGGCAAGTAAAGCACTTGACTTTGCTCATGTCTTTATTCCCTTCACCCTTTGGTTTCTGTCCTCCCTTTGGACCCTTTCTGAACTTCTTCTTGCTAGTGGTAGAAAGAGCCACATTCTCCTCCTCATGACCAGTATATGAACTATCATGTACATAACCTCTCTGAGTCTCCTCCTGTACAAATTCATCCTAAAGGCGTTCCCAACCAGGAAGCTTCTCCCTAGAAACAATGTCATCCACAAAAATAGCCCATTTTTTGGAGACTCCATTCAATGTTGTTCTCACAAGATCACTGTCAGCTATGGCTTCCCCCAAAGCTCCAAGTTCATCCCTCACCTGTGTCAATCTAGTAAGGTATGTGACCACATTTTCAGCCTTGGTCATTTTTATGCTCTTCAGTTTTTCCCTCAAAACCATCTTTCGGTTCTCATTTGTACTCTGGTACAATTTAGTCAAAGACTCCCACATCTCATAGGCATGTGTCTTCCCTGTCAAGTGAGGAATCAAATGATCCTTGATGGCATCAAGAATAAATCTCTTAGCCTTGACACTCTTCTTAGTATAGGATGCAAGAAGAGTAGCATCAGTAGGTACCACAACAGGATGAGTAGTGGTATTCTCCACAATGTCCCACAACTCGTTCTCTTGCAAAAGCAAGATCATCCTCTCCTTCCAAGCACCAAAATTTTCTTCCCCATCAAGTCTGTCCTCAACTCTTAGACTAGTAGCCATGACCCTTTTTCTGCTGAAAATCACAAATTCAAAAAATTTGCCCTGTGAAGTGACTGTTGTCCCAACTTTTTGTCTGCTGAAATCTCTGCTTTCCTTCAACTCAGCTCTGATACCATGTTGAAATTTCAGACCCCAATCCAGTTTCAGTCTCGCTGATTTTTCAGCCAAAGTTAAATGCCCAAACCCAGTTTCAGCACAGTTTCATCATATAAAAAACTTAGCAGAAAATAAACTTTAGAACTGAAACATGAGGATTCTGAACATCGTTTTCAACGCAGAAATAAAATATCAGCAGTATGCAAAACTCAAAAAATTTAGACACAAGAATTTTCAGTCTAACTTCGACCCTGGAAAAACCCACAAGGGGAAAACCAGTGAGAGAGGACCTTTTATTATTATTGAGCTTCTGAGAAATTTCTTTTACAACATATTCATCTTCAGAAATTTACACAAACTTATCTAGACATTCTTGTAGCTTTGCTCCTCGATTTCTAAACCAGAAATCCGTACAACTGTACGGCTATCCTAGCAATTAATGTTGTACGGACTGTCTCAAAATTTGTGCCAAAAATTCTTCCAAGACTGTACAGAAAACCCAGCAGGAAAAAATGCCTTGAAAAATGTGCCCAAAATTTTCTGTGGTACGGCCCTCTATTTTTGTGCAGGTCCATATGGACTGTATGGACTTTTCTCACCCAGAAAATTGTGCCCAACTCCTTCCTCGATTTATGTGCCAATTAAATGTTGTACGATAGCCTTGAAAAGCGTTCCAATACTCTTAGAAAACACAGCTACTGTCCACCTTGATTTCTGTGCACATTTATTGTTGTACAGCCTTCAGAAATCTGTATGGTACGACCTGTTCTTCCTTGTTTCTTGTTGCCTTGATATCCATGCTTCTCTTTGCCTTGGGATGCGTGCTCTTTTTTAGCAAATGTTGTCTCTCTTCTCAAGATCGACCTCTCCCAGCTCTCTCTTTCTCTCTCAACAAGAAAAATGAATGAACTACTCAAGAATAGGTGCACCCTCTTGCCCTAGTCAACCTCATGAGGGAAGGTGAGGGGTTTCCTAATCTAACGGTTGAGATTAGATTAGATGGGTGGCTGAGATTTGGTGTCTCTTCACTCACCCTCACTTTAGTCATAAAGTTATCTTTTAATTTGCATCTCACAAATTAAATGACTAGGACCCACAGTAGGCACTTTCTCCCCCTTAGGCGCCTAAGGAAGAGAAACACTTGCCTTGGTACTTTATTTTAATTAAAAAATTAACATCATGTATCCACCTACTCCTCCTCATCTATCTCCCTACTCTTGCTAGTCACAACATTCATAGGTGGGTCCCTCATCCACTAAATTTTTTCCTCCCTAACTCCAAGAATTATTTATAGTCTGAAGTTATATTGTCTAGGCACAAGCAATACCTGTCAATATTGAATCAATACATGACATCCCTTCCTCTTAATCTTTGAGACTAAGAGGACACTCCTCCTGAGTTATGGAACCCACAACACAATTGACACCCTTAGTATTTCTCTTGACTCCAATCAAAATGATATGGTACCAAATCCTTATACTAAATGCTTAGATCATGTACCAATCTCCACACATAATTTTGAGCCAATATTTGTGAGAGTATGAAACAACTCTCTAGCACATGTCATATGGAAATATGCTATGTTATCCACCAACCATCTCTCCTTGTTGGAGATATTACTTGAAAGGATGAATACTAACAAGATCTCCCTCTCAAACTTGTCTACAAACTCATCAAACTATGTTGTTGATGCCTATTTCCTTCTTCATCTTCCCTTCTGGTGTGGACACTATGAAGCATAATGAACAAATTCATGGCACTCATAACATCTGATCTTACTAATATCCTTCTTCTATATCATCTTTGGAGATTATTCTCTCTTAGTAGAATCCCTTCTCCCTAACAGGCCTCTTCTATCTAGAGAACCCTTTCTTCCCTTTCTAGTGCATGTTGCAAGAACCTAGCTCTCATCAGTGCTACTATTCACCACACCATCCATATCATCCATGGATGCTACCCAAGTATCCTCTTGAATACAATCAATCCATAATCTATCAAAGTATGGTAAACTATCTCACACATATATCCTCTACACAAATGGTTCCCAAGACCTAAGAAGACCTCTCAGTGCTACATTCACCAACTCAACATCCTAGATTGTCTCACCAATAGTTGTGAGTTGATATTGGATATGACTAGTATTCATAAGATAACTGACAATTGTGTCTTCATTGGTCATCTTCACAATATGAATTTGATGCTTCAAATGCAACATCCTATAATTATTATTGTTTTGGTAAAGACCCACCAAAGAATCATACATATCCTTGGTATTTTCTTTATTGGAAATGTAAGGGATCAAGTTTTCCTTCACATAATCTAGAAATGCATGCTTGGCCTTCACTTCCTTCTTTTTGTGAAATTCCAAATCTATTGTATCATTCGAGCTAGGAACCACATCCTCAACATACTCCTTGAGGTCATTCTCTTCCAATATAAGGAGAACCCTTGCCTTCCAAGCCCATAAGTTGGTTTCCCCTTCCAACCTATCCTCAAGATTCAATGTATTCAACATCTTGACCTGCCCGGAACAAGAACAAGAACAAGAAAAAGTACAACACTCTTCTAGTGTTGTAGCCGAAAATGTGACACAAGATGATCCCCTTCTCTTCAAATCCCAAGCTTTGAAACCGTGTTATATTTTACTACACCTCGATTATGGTCTAATGTTTCCACAATTATATACAACTAACCCAATTAAACTATAAAAATAGACACACTCAGATTCCTAACTTCTTTTAGCATAGCGGAACATACAATAAGATTAGAGATGAATCATCAATACACAAGAGACACAATAATTTTGTTCTATAACTCTATCCAATTCTCCAAATTTGAGGACCAAAACCAGTCCTCTTAAAGATACAAAATCTGAGGATAGAACTGGTCCTCTCAAAGTTACCAAATATGAGGGGAACCTTTTCCTCCAATATATAAACAAGAAATAAAACCTCAATAATATTATGGAAATCTCCTTTTCCCACAAATCTACTGCAGACCACTTGTACGACCTGTTGAGGTCACCTGATGTCATCCTGTATGGTCTTACCCCTGTCTAGAAGAACTTATATGGATGTACGTTATTTTTCCTTCAACAACCCGCATATGTACACGACTGTTCCCACTTTAACCTATGTACATGCGAAAAAATGTACGGACACTTCATATCACTCACTCCACTTCATACAATATCTTCCTTGTTAGGTTGTCTCTCTCTCCCACACACGATTTGTGCCTTTCCCTACCAAGAACAGAAAATAGAGAGTCCTCAACCTTACGCCAGATTTTCCACCCTAGCATAATTTCCCTTTGCTGAAATCACCAAGCCTAATAGCACAAGTGAAAACTCACTTATGCTAACTCCATTATTCTATGATGATACAATGAGTTTTCACAATGACCTCTCTCCTTTATATACAATCATTGGGGGTCACCATAGAATCCCCTTGTTGGCACAGGGGCAGACCCAGGGTTCAACACTTCAACAGTGCACCAACAAAACCCTAACTACCGGCCCTTTCGGTAACACCTGTGAAGAAGATGAAGTATCACCTGAGGTAGAGGCAGGGGTGGTTGCAGGACTCCAGCATCTGCAACCTTAGATGGGACATAGATCTGTGATTACAATACTCTAACAAATCACTTAGCAGTTAACATTCATTAGTAATTACTCCTTATTCACATCGCAGATCCAAACCCTAATTACAGAGCAACGCAGTATTCAACACGATCTAACACAATTAAGAACTTAGCCTGGAGAGATAGATCAGATCTAACATTCATTCACCTTACCAAGCACTAAACTATTATACCAGATGCATCATACATAAAGATATCAGCACTAATCATAAATCACATCACTAACATACAACATAATGCACAAAGCAACCATAACACAGGATATACGTGGTTCACCCCAGTGTGGGGCTACGTCCACCAACTCTTCATCTTCTTTATTATCTTTTGTCAATCTCCTTACATGCACAAAGCCTCAGAACCCACTCTGCATAGGACAGGAAATCTGCTCACACCTCGCCAAATCCTCCTTCCCCAAGCTAGGTTTAAGCACAAAGCCTTATTACTGTCTATACACAAGCTTCTTACAATCACTTGCACTTAGATATGTAAGTTCTTAACACATAGCATGCACAAATCATCCACAACTATTCGTACTTAGCACATTGGCCTCATTACCCTTAGCACCGCCTAATTACATCGCCTATATTTCTATTTATATATTAAAAAATGGGCCTAAACATGGGTAAACCCATGGGACAACATCTCATACCCATTACATAAACCCTAATCCCAAAATATTCCCTAAAAATGGGCTGAGATCATGCGATCTCTGCTTCGACTTGCGCTCCACCTTCGATCAGCCTGTCGAAGTCCCAAAAGAGGTCAAACATGACCAAGGATCTCCAAAACTTGGTCAAGGGCCAACAAGCCCCCAACACTCACATGGGACTCGTCCCGAGTCACTCTGGTCTGGGTAACTCTGCCTCAAAAGCCTCAAGCTTGGCTTGAGATGATTTGACCTGTTATTGTGTCAAGGCCTCCTGCTTGGAGAACTCTTGAATAACCACCTCATTCATAGGTCCTTCTAAGTGTTTTTCTACTGAAGTGACTACTTGTTCTAACTCTGCTCCTCAACCTTCAATCTCCTCAAAAAGTAGGCAAGCTACATCTTGGACTGGATGGAACTTATGAGTCACTTCCATGACTTTTCTTTGTATGGCATGGACCTATTGCTGAGCCATGCGTTGTTCTTGGGATATTTTCATCCTAACAACTACTAACATGAGTTTCAACTGTGCTTGTACTGTTGTCGCCTACTTATTTGCTTCCTGGAGATGTGAATCCACTATCTTCAGTTCAGGGTCCTCAGTAAGGCGCTCATAAGTCTACACACTATGACTACTTAGTTGTTTACATTCCATGGCTAATGTTTTGATCCTTTCAACTGTGCTCCGGGCAGTTGCTTCTCTTTGGTCTCACACTTCCTACGGAGTGCTTAGCACTATTTGTAGCTCTAGTTCTATGACTCTTTGTTGAAGATGTTGAATGGCTTCATCAAGATTCGTCACTTGATTCTCCACTAGGTCTTCCTCCATATGCTCCAAGATCGTCACAGAGTGAAGTGCTATGTTGACTGTTTCTTTAACCCTAACCTTCTCCGCGAGAAATCGTTCTTTCTCTTGTTGGATTTGCGCTTTATTTTCTTCAATTATTTCCCAACAACGGAACCATTTTTTGGCATAGGGGAAGACCCAGGGTTCAACGCTTCAATGGAGCATCAAAAAAACCCTAACTACCGACCCTTTCAGAAACACCTATGAAGCAGATGAAGTCTCCCCAGAGGTAGAGGCAGGGGTGGTTGCAGGACTCCAATGTCTGCAACCTTAGCTGGGACATAGCTCTGTGATTATAATAGTCTAACAAAGCACTTAGCAGTTAACATTCGTCAATAATTAACCCTTATTCACATCGCAGATCCAAACCCTAATTACAAAGCAACACAGTATTCAATACAATCTAACACATTCAAGCACTTAGAATGGAGAGATAGATCATATCTAACATTCATTCACCTTACCAAGCACTAAGCTATTATACCAGATGCATCATACATAAAGATATCGGCAGTAAGAATAAATCACATCACTAAGATACAACATAATTCACAAATCAACCATAACATAGGATATACGTGGTTCACCCCAGTGTGGGGCTACATCCACCAACTCCTCATCTTCTTTATTATCTTCTGTCAATCTCCTTACATGCACAAAGCCTCAGAACCCACTCTGCATAGGACAGGATATCTGGGTGCACCTCGCCAGATCCTCCTTCCACGAGCTAGGTTTAAGCACAAATCCTTATTATTATCTATACAAAAGCTTCTTACAAACACTTTCACTTAGCTCTGCAAGTTCTTAACACATAACACGGACAAAGAATCCACAACTATTCACACTTAGCACCTTGGCCTCATTACCCTTAGTATCGCCTAGCTTTCTATTTATATATTACAAAATGGGCCTAATCATGGGTAAACCCATAGGCTGACATCCCATACCCGTTACATAAACCCTAATCCCAAAAGTTGTACTAAAAATGGGTCGAGATCCCACAATATCTGATTCAACTTGTGTTCCACCTTCGAATAGCCTATCAAAGTCCCAAAAGAGGTCAAACATGACTAAGGATCTCCAAAACGTGGTCAAGGGCCAACACCCCTCCACAAGTCAACATCAAATTAGGCTTTATTTATGGGTGTGAAGCCCCAACACAAGCCCATAAAGCCCATCACCAAACCCATGAATCCCCCAACCAATCCAAGGGGTTTTTCACCAGACCAAAAGGATAATATGGTACCAACGAAGATTCCCACATGCCTGAAACCTTGGGCTCTTGTGGGAATACCTCTCGAAGTTACAAAATCAACACTCTCTCCTAGTGAGGGAGGTATCCCATCCACCATCAGCTAGATGTACCTCTAGTACTATAAACATATCTCTCCAAAATATAAGGTGGCCCGCTTCATCATCTATACTCCAATAGTCCAAACTGGCTAATCCCTCGATCACTAGGTCATCTAACTTTGTCAGTGTAAGATTTGTTACTGCAGTTGCACTCCACTCATCCTAACTGGCTGATATTGTTGTCCAATTTGTTTGACTAGATGCATTCACAATCATTGGATCACAACCTACAGTCCAGTCTATCTAACCGACCACATCATGAGTCACTAAGGAAAAATCGATCTAGATGGATACATCGTTGGTCACTGAGGAAAACTCTATCTAACTAGTCACATCCTTGGTCACTTAGAAAAAATTTGTTTGACTGGTTGCATCCTTAGTCACTGTAGCACATCCTGCTAAAACACGTGTGATCCAGATTTAGAAGCGAAACTAAATGATTAACAGACTAAATACAATAAACACAAAGATAGGAAGAAAAACACAAATATCCAGTGAACAATATCTTCCATTAAATAATGAAATAAGTTGAAACTATAAAGCTGCAAAACTGAAACTTGCTCAAATGGTGGTAGTTATCTCTTAGAAGAGATGTGGCTGCTACACACATTTGTATGAAAAGAATGGATTACAATGAGGCTCCATAGGCCCTTTTCATATTACTCATGAATTCCAAAACCCTAAATATCCAAAAAACTTACCCTAGAAGATGAAACGCCAAAAGTCATGTGGGCCCTATGGGTAAGTTGGTGTAATTTGGTACCTCAACTTCCTACTGTCGTAAATTTTGCATGGGACCTCTGATTTAGGCACGTGATAGCACATTCCACCATCATACTCTGACTATGTCTATAGTTTTATTGTGGTGAGCAAAAAAAAATGTTTAGGGCCCCAAAACATCTCTGAAAGTACAACAAGATGTGTTGACATGAAAACATACAAAATAAGTCAGTTAGATTAGGCAAGAGGCCACTTGTATCCACTTGGAGAATGTGTGGGGATTCAGATAGCCCCAGAAGTGTATAACTCACAATTATAAAGCAATACAAAAAGACGTGCTGAAAAAAACGGACATGAGGAGCCAGTTGGAATAGGTGGGTGGCCACCAATATCCACCTGGATCAATCCTTCCCCTTAGGAATAAATGGTCTCCATTGCGTTGATTTACCCTATTAGGTGAGGAAAAAATTTATGGATTTGTCCCCGAGTGAGCCACTTTCCTTGGTGTAGGAGTTTCCCTGCCTTGACAACCCGATAAAGATGGATCCATTGTTCATGAGTGCCCTTGATCTGTGTGTCCATGATCTAATCGATGGATGCTTGTTCCATGCAGTCATGGTTGAGCTCTGTTGGTGTCAGTTGTTTGATGATCTCATAGGTGTCCAATAATGGTGGAAAATATGGTCGAAGGAGGTCTAAATTGAATAGTGGATGTAGACCAAGGAAGGGTGGAGTGTTGAGCACAAAAGCATTGCTACCCACAGCCTTGGTGAAAGTGTAAGGCCCATAATGAAGTGGGAAAAGCTTCTGATGGGGCCCAGTGAGACGCTCCTTCTACAAATGTAACCAGACTTTGTCACCAACCTGAAACTGGTGTTGTACCCTATGTTGATCGTGGCACTGCTTGTACTTAGCATTGGATTTCTGCAAAATCTCAAGGACCTGTTGGCAGATGTGTTGAATCAACTCAATGAATCTCGTGGCTTTTTTGATTGAAGACTGATCAGGGGAAGAGTTTGTCTATGTGGTGGCAAGAGGAAGTGCGACATCAATGGGTCCCAAGGGTTGGAATCCCAGACCCACCTGAAATGGGATTTGTCTGGTGGAACTATGGAGAGCCTTGTTTTAGCTATGTTGGACATATGGGAGACTCTCCTCCCATGTATGGGGATGCTTAGAATTGTACATGCGCAGGATGTGCACAATCATCTGATTGACGACCTCGGTTTGGCCATCGATTGGCGGGTGGAAAGTAATGGATTTTGTGAGCTTCGTGTCCAAAAGAGACCAAAGACTCGACCAAAATGTGTTGAGGAACCTATTGTCTTGGTCAGAGATGATGGTCTGTGGTATCCCAAAGTGAAACCAAACTCGTTCGAAGAAGAGATTAGCAGTATATGTCACTGTGAAATTCTTATTACAAGTTGTGAGGATGGAAATATTCAAAAACCGATCAATGACCACAAACACACGGTCATTTTTGTGATTGGTGGATGGAAAACCAGACATGTAATCCATTGAGATGGATTCCCATGGCTTCTCGAGAATAGGAAGAGGGGTGTATAAGCCTTGCTTCTTGATGGCTGGCTCGGCAATGGCGCATGCATTGCAATATCTGATATACTTGTTGACATCCTATCGAATTTTTGGCTAATAAAAATTTTTCTGAAGAATGGCCATAGTTTTCTCTATGCCAAAATGTCCTACCACCTGATTATAGTGGGCTTCCCAAATCAACTTTGCACGCTTTCTTTTAGGAACATAGATATGGCCCAAGTGGCATAATAGTATGTCCTAAATGTGAAAATTAGTGACAGTGGTGCATGTACCCAAGAGTCGATTTGTGGTGGAAAAGTCTAGATCTTGTTGATAAAGTTGGGGCCACTATGATGCTTCATTTCCATAGGACTAGAGCACCGTGGTGAGTGCAGCCACAAGAAGTCAACTGAGGTAGTCAGTGACACAATTGGAGATACCTAACTTATACTTGATGTTGATATGGAACTATTGCAGGTAGGCGAACCACTTCTGATGGAAATCATTCTGCATTTTCCCCTGTGTTTGTATGAACTGCAAAGGCTTTTGATCAGTGTGTATGATCATCTCTTTCCCTAGAATGTAATTTTTCCATTGACAGTAGGCTTCTACAATGGAATACATTTCCTTGTCATAGGTGGGGTATTTCCACACAGTATCGGACAGTGTCTCACTATGTTATGCCACAGGATGCCCATGCTGAGTGGGAACTGTGCCCACAGCATACTCAGATGCATCTGTCTCAATCTCAAATGGCTGTTGCATATCGGGAAAGGAGAGTACTGGAGCTGAGCACAAGTGATGTTTCAAATCATCAAATGCTCATTGTTAATCCTTCCCCCACACGAACTTGGCCCTACTACCACCCTTGGTCACCTGGTTGAGGGCCCATGCAATATGGGAGAATCTTAACACGAACCGTCGGTAGAAATTGGCTATACCCAAGAAGATTCAAAGCTCGTTCAGTGTGGTCGGGGCTGGCCAGTCACAAATTAATTGGATCTTAGCTGGATCAACATGTACCCCATGCTCATCAACAATGTAGCCCAGTTATTGGACCTTGTTCATGCCAAAAGATCATTTTTCCAAGTTGGCATAAATCTTGTGTTTCCACGGAGTGCTCAAAACCTATTGAATATGTTTCATGTTCTCCTCCAACATTCTATTGAAGATGAGGATGTCGTCCAAATATACTGCCATAAAGGAGTTGGTGAAGGGTCTCAATGCATCATCCATCAACCTCATGAAAGTGGTTGGTGCATTTGTTAAGCCAAAGTGCATGACTAGCCATTCGTAGAGACCTTCTTTAGACTTGAAGGTTGTCTTCCAGACATCAGTTGGCTTGATGGGAACATGGTGGTAGCCAGGCTTCAAGTCAATCTTGCTGAAGAACTTTTCCCCCTTGAGTTGGTCAATAAGGTCATCAATCCTGGGAATGGGTTAGCGGTTCCTGACTATGATTTTTTTTAAGGCTATGTAATCAATGCAGGGTCTCCAAGTCGCATCCTTATTTTGCACCAGTACAATCGGGATTCTGCAAGGGGAGGAGTTCAGTATGATGTGCCCCTTTTGAAGAAGCTCTTATATATGACACATGATTTCATCATTCTCCCTCAATGAGCACTGATAGACTGGCCCATTAGGTAGAGGTGCGTCGGGGGTCAGATCAATTGGATGCTTGACTTGGTAGTGTGTCGGTACCCTTGTAGGTGAGGTGAAGATGTCTCTGTATTCTTCCACGATCCCTTCCACTTTATTCTGTTGCAAAGAGAGGCATTGTGTAAAGGCCATGGAAGTGGCAGCAACCTTCTGCTTACTGTGAGCACAAATCACAAAGAAGATGAACTTATCGGTCTGTGAAATGACCTTACTGCATTGCTTAGCAGAGATTAAAGAAATAGAAGTAGGTGGTGCCACCTCTGGGATCATGTACAATTGTCAACCCAAAGTAATAATAACACTGTGGGGTCTAGACTCATACATAGAATGATGCTTCCATAAATATGGTTGTCCTAAAATAACATCACAAACTTCAAGGGCATAAATATCACACAGTACCTCATCTTTGAAAGTCTTGATGTCATAGGGAAGACGGAACTGTTGGCTGACACGGTGATCTCTTCCTTGACGAAGCCAGATGATAGTGTAGGGATGTGGGTGTGGTTTCATTGGCAGGTCTAGCCACTTGACGACCTCTACTGAAATAAGTTTATTCTGACTACTGCTATCGACAATGAAATGAATCGAATCCCCCTTGACCCACATATGTGAGTGAAAGAGGCATTCCCCTTCCTCTAGTTCTTCCAATTCTCTTGGTCGGACTTTGGTGGTAGCGACCGTGGCACTGGGTTCATCATCGATAATCCGCTTCCCTCCTTCAGGATTTGACTCGGAATCAGAATCAGCCTCTGAATCGAAAGCCTTCATCTCGGCCATGAGGGACTGCTTAGAGTGGAATTCATTGGTGTTGTGCCAAGGAATTTTATGGTACTCACACCATTTTCCCATGTCCTTCTTTGTATTCTCGTTTCCCTTCTTTTGTTGTAGCTTGGATGGATTGTTCTGAGGGTATCCATTTCGACTTGGTCCCTTGGGCCTTGCTGCGCCTGTGAGGGGTTTGCAGATCCAAACTCTCGTCATTTCTTCTTAAATTTTTTCTCGATATTGACAACGTATCTATAAGTCGTGCCCAATGAGGCGATGTCCAGGAAATCCATTTTTGTTTGAATGTATCTATGCAAACATTCATGGCATTTGAGCACCAGATGATGCTCAGAATCTTTGATACCCAATTTGGTGCATAGGGTATGGAAAATATTGATCAAGTATAGTACTTTATGGTCCCTTTCTTAACGTAGGGTGGTCCATATGGTGTACTTCTCCTCGTAGCTTCCGACAAGGTAGTATTGTTCTTTAATGGCATCCTGGAAGGAATCCCATGTACGGTCCACCAAAAAAATGCATATTCCTCCATGGCCCTTTGCTCAGACTAAGTATCCCACCAGTATTTAACATGGGGAATGGCCTTGAGGACAACAAAAGTGATCTTTTCCCTATTGAAAAAATTGTTGACCAAAAAATATCCTTCGAGAAGATTCAACCATTTATCTAAAACATTTGCATCTATCAATCCTTCAAATAATGGAATATCAAAATTTACCTATACCTTGAAGGGGGTTTCATGGAAGTTTGATGAAGATGTTTCTTCCATGAGAAACCATTGAAGGATCTGCGTGAAGTTGTCCATCATTTTGATCCTTTTTCATGCGAGGGCTTCCTCAAGCAACATTTTAATAGAATATCATGCTCCATCATATTTATTTTCGTCTCCCATGGGTTTTTTTCAACCTCGGCGTGACAAATTTGGTAATGGCTCGATTGGTTCGAGTCCCAACTTCTTGTACCCAGACCTTGTTGGGGACATGCACGAAGAAAAATAAATGAAGAGTAGACTGCTCTGATACCACTGATCCAGATTTAGGAGCAGAACGAACTGATTAACATACTAAATATAATAAACACAGAGATAGGAAGAATAACACAAATATCCAGTGAACAATATCTTCTATTAAATAATGAAATAGGCTGAAACTATAAAACTACAGAATTGAAACTTGTTCGACTGGTGGTAGTTATCTCTAAGAAGAAATGTGGCTGCTACACACATCCATATGAGCCGAATGGATTAAAATGAGGCTCCAGAGGCCCTTTTCATATTACTCATGAATTCCAAAACCCTAGACATCCAAAAACCTAACCCTAGAAGGTGAAATGCCAAAATTCATGTGGGCCCTATGGGTAAGCTGGTGTAATTTGGTACCTCAACTTCCTAGGGTCATAACTTTTGCATACAACCTTCATTTTAGGTGTGTGATATCCCGTTGGAAAGTTCTTTCAAAGAAATACACATTTCATCGTCAAACTCTAACTTCGGTTATAGTTTGATTGTGGCGAGCCAAAATAATAACGTTTAGGGCCCCAAAACAACCCTGAAAGTACAACAAAATGTGTTGACTTGAAAACATACAAAATAAGCCAGTTGGATTAGGCGAGAGGCCACCCGTATCCACCTGGAGAATGTGTGGGGCTTCAGATAGCCCTAGAAGTGTAGAACTCACAATTATAAAGCAGTACAGAAGGATGTGTTGAACAAAAATGGACACAAGGAGCCAGTTGCAATAGGTGGGTGGCCACAAATATCCACCTGGATCAACGTGGATACTCCATACATGTATCACATTCCTTAGAATCCTCCTACCTATGAATATCATGTCTCGCCTCCTTTATCATAGTAGAATAACCTACTTAAATACATGGATCCTCCATGGATGTCTCATATAACCTAGAATCCTCCTTCCTATGAAGCTCTATCTGGCCTCCTCTACCCATGACACCTATCTATCAACCATAGAATATGTCTCTCTCCTGGTTGAACCTGAGGGGTAACTCCATCTTCATGATTGTCTCTCCCTCTAAGCCAATTGACTCTCCCTAAGATTAGGCTCACTCTAATATCACATGCTCCTCCTAAAAATTGACTCCCTCTAAGTATTCACATCCCTTGGGGCCATATTCTCCCAATACATTTTCTTCTGCATTGTCTTGGGAGGGTTCTCTTCCCTCCTGGATCCTGAGGGATTACTCCCTATGAACTCTAGATCCCTCTATTCATGTACCACCAGTGGGGTCACTTGCATCACCACTCGTTGAGCCACCTCCTCATCCTCATCTATCTCTCTATTCCTTTTAGTCATAGCACTCATAGGTTGTCCCCTCGGCTTATAAATGTTTCCCTCCCTAACCCCAAGAACCATTTCTAGTCTAAATCTCATATGGGCACAAGAATTATATGTCCAACTCAAAATAATACATGATATCACTTCCTCCCAATATCTAAGACTGAGAGGACTCTCCTCCTAAGTTCTGACACCCACAACACATTTGACACCCTCATCATCTCTCCTGACTCCAATCGAAATGATACGGTATTGAATCCTTGTACTGAATCTGTGGTTCTTGTACCAAGATCTAGACATAAGTCTGAGCTAGTCTCTATGACATGTCAAACAACTCTCTAGTACCTATCATATGGAAATATGCTCTACTATCCACCAACCATCTCTCCATGTTGGAGACAATACCTGAAAGTTTGGAGACCAACAATATCTCCCTCTGGAACCTGTCTGGAACCTCATCAACCCCTGCTATTGATTCCCACATCCTTCTTCCTCTTCCCTTCATATGTGAACACTATGAACCATAACAACCAAATTCATGGAACTCATAAGATATTATGTTACTAGGATCTTTCTTCTATGTCGGCTTTGGAGATGCTTCTCTCTCGGAATAATCCCTTCTCCCTAATGGACCTCTTCTATTTGGAGAACCACTTCTACCCTTTATAGTGCAGATCGTAAGGGCCTAGTTCTCATCATTTTTACTCTTCACCACACCATCCATATCATCCCTGGATGCTAACCAGGTCTCCTCTTCGATACAATCAGTCTGTAATCTTTCAAATCTTGGTAATCTATATCGCGCACATATCCCCTACACAAATGGTTCCCAGGAACTATGAATACCTCTCGGTGCTAAATTCACCAACTCAACATCCTGCACTATCTCACCAATAGTTGTCACTCGATCTCTGATATGAGTAATCTTCATAATATAACTGAAAATTGTCTCTTCACTAGTCATCTTGACAATTTGAAGTTGATTCTTCAAGTGCAATATCTTTCCAGCATTCTTGTTTTGGTAAATACCCACCAAAGCATCATACATGTCCTTGGAAGTTTCTTTCTTGGTAATGTGAGGAATCAAGTTCTTCTTCACAGACTCTAGAAATACCCACTTGGCCTTCTCTTCCTTCTTCTTGTGAAACTCCAAATATATTGGATCAGTCGGGCTAGGAACCATATCCTCAGCATACTCCTTGAGGTCATTCTCTTCCAACAAAAGGAGAACCCTTGCCTTCTAAGCCCATAAATTGGTTTCCCCTTCCAACATATCCTCGAGCTTCAATTTATTCACCATCTTAACCTGACCAGAAAAAGAAAAAGAACAAGAATATCCCCATCTTCTAGTGTTGTAGCCAAAAAAGTGTCTCAAGAATATCCCCTTCTCTTCAAATGTCAAGCTCTCAAACCATGTTATATTTTTATGCACCTCAGTTTTGGTCTAATGTTTCCATAATTATACACAGTTAACCCAATTTAACTGTAAAAATAAACACACTGAGATGCCTAACTTATTTTAGCACAACAGAACATACAATAAGACCATATATGAATCATCAATACACAAGAGACACAATATTTATGTTTTGTAACTTTATCTAATTCTCCAAGTCTGAGGTCCAAAACTAGTCCTCTCAAAGCTACCAAATCTTAGGATAGAACTAGTCCTCTCAAAGTTGCCAAATCTAAGGATAACCTGGTCCTCCAATATATATATATATATAAAATAAAAAATAAAAAATAAAAAAAACCTCAACAATATTTTGAAATATCCTCTACCCACAAATCTATTGCAAACCACCTATATGACCTATTGAGGTCACCTGACTTCAACTTGTATAGCCCTACCCCTGTCTAGAATAGCTTCTATGGATGTACGCAATTGTTCCTTCAGACAACCACGTACGTACATGACTATTCCCAACGCAACCCACATACATGCAAAAAACTTTACAAACACTTCATACAGCTCGCTGCACTTAATAAAATATCTTCCTTCTGAGGTTGTGTGACGTCCTGGGCCACCAATAGGCAAGGCAATGCTACCTCATAAAACTAACATGCTCGAGCCTACACACACACACACACACATAATGCAATTTTAACCAAACATAAACATTGTGTACATACACATATTCTTGCGGAAGTGAAAATAATACATACCAATATTTAACAGATGATTTGCATTCTGTTATCACATAGCATAATGTAGAAATAACAATAAAATCATACATGCAGTAGTCACAGACAAAAACCATAAATATAACAGCATATATAAATACACAACATGTAACCAAATTTGGAAATGGTACTTATCTTTTAATTGAAGTACACCAACTACGTGTAGACCTTCCACGAACCTCCCAGCCTTAGACCACACTTCTCATCACTCTCA
>ML807153.1:10616-23666 GCA_009831015.1 Picea engelmannii
TAGCATTGGTGTCTAAAATTTCTATCCAAATGTATTGATTAAGAGGGTCAATCTTATGAAGTTGAATGTGAGGAGAAATGTTTTTTCTAATATAACAAGCTATGCCTCCTATCCCTCTACGGTGGGATATTTTGTTCCATGCCAACCATAAAACAAATCCTTCCATGTTAGGGACCTTAGATTCCTCATGCTCCCAAGTTTCAGCTAGACATATAATATCAATACCACTCGGGATCCAACTTATCATAGGACCTTTGTGCCATGGAAAGCCGCGACAATTCCAAAAAATGATCCTAAGTGTCCCGAATTCCTATTTATTATTATCCTTCTGGTCTCTATCCCTAACAATAGCTTTTCAATTTTTAATTATTGCCCATTTTCCTTCTTTCCTAGCTTCTTTTACCTTTTGAACTTCCTTCCTTAGTTTAGCTTGGTCTTCGGGAATGAGGTCTTCATTTATAAATATTCTCGACCCTTTTAAGCTCAGAGATTTACTAAGTATGCTATATTTATGGTCAATACAACTTACTTTGACACGGATCAGCCTATCTTTGTGATCAATTATTTTTCCTAACCTCTTTGCTTCTGTGAGGTAAGGTGTATCAATTTGTGATTTATTTTTTAATTATTCTTTTACTATTGTTTGTGTATTCTCCTCTTGTTGTTCTTTTATACCAAAAATTATGAGGTTCAAGGCTCTTTTGTTACGCTCATGGTCCAATTTGATTAGCTTATTCATTTCCTCTTTGATGGGTTTGATATCTAATTTGTTTTCCATATTACTGAGGGTCAAATTGTTGGTTAGTTTTTCTTTTAACTCTTTAATCCTATCTCTCAAGTTGTGATTTCCTTCAACCCCTCCTTCTTCGGTTGATTGTTTATGTTTTTCCATTTCTTGAATTCTATCCTTCATTGTTTGCAATTCACTCTTGAACCCTAAGAATCTATCTTCTATTTGAGTTTGAATGGTATTTTGGATTTTTTTTATCAATCATTGCCTCTAGCTCTATTTTGAGTTTTACTTCTCTTTCTTCACTCATTTTTTATAATGTTTCTAACTCTATTTGGATTTTGGCATCTATCTCTTCTCTTTTGTTTTTCTACTGATTCCATATAATTGTAAAGGATCTCTAGGGTGATTTTTGGGGGCCTTCCCTTGTTAGGGTGAGTTTTTTGAATAAGTGGTGGAGTGCTCATATTGAAAAGAAGAGAAAAAAGATGTAACAATTATTATTAATGATTGACTTTATCTCTCAAATCAACTTTTATTTCTGAAACATAAAATAAAAAAATAAATAAAATATATTTAAATCTCTTTACATAAAATTAAAATTGAATCAAAGTAAGAAGTCCCGAGAAACTATTGGGTAAAAAAGGTAAAAACTACAAAGATATATAATCTTAGAAATAAAATATCTCCTAAAAAAAATAAAAAAAAATAAGTATTATTCTTGCTCAAAACCCTAGATATATAATCTTAGAAATTAAAATATTATTTGAGTTGAAAACCCTAGATATATAATCTTAAAAAATAGAAAGAGAAGTATTATTCAAGTTCAAAACCCCACAGATATAATTTCAAAACCGCAGAGATATACTATGCTCGTTCAAAACCGCGGAGAAATATTAATTTCAAAACCTAGAAGTAGTTTTCCCGTTCAAAACCGCGGAGAAATATTATTTCCGTTCAGAACCGCAGAGAAATATTATTCCTGTTCAAAACTGCAGAGAACCGCAGAGAAATATTATTCCAATTCAAAACCGCAGAGAAATATAAAATTAAAATGTGATAAATACACGAGTTATTTAAATATAAAAATATGAGTGGTTATTTAAATATAAATTTATATAAATATTAATAATAAATATAATCAACTTTAAATATTAATTAGAATTATATAAATTTTAAATACATGTTAATTATATATATAGTTATTAATTATAATAATTATTATGTTTTTTTTTAAATGTTTAGACTGATAACAACTACTAAATATAATTAATAGTAGTGAAACAAAAATGTATTGCGAACAACCACGAAGTACCATTGCAAGATGAAGACAAAAATGTAACCTACTGATCAAATAAAAATATAATGCCAACAACTACAAAGTAACATTGCAAGATGAAGACAAAATTGTAACCCTACTCGTCAAATAAAAATATAATGCCAACCACCAAGAAGTAACATTGCAAAATAAGACAAAAATGTAACCCTGTCCATTGAGGAACCTTCCAATGAAAGAGAAAGATCATGGTAACAGCTATAAATTATTTGTCACAGAGAAACATTCCAATGAAAAGAAATATCATGTTATAAATTATTCGTTTTGGTCTTCGTGAACGTCTTCTCCATGTAACATCGGTCCCAGGTCAACCCTTTCTTTGCATACATTGTTAATTACGGCTTCCATGAACGCCTTCTATCACAAGTCATAGACTGCGGTTGTCTAACTCTTTTAAGTTTTGGTTTTTTTGTTTGAATATGTTGGTATAAATTTGTATCCAATCATATTTTTTTATTGTTATTTAAAATTTATTTTTGAATGTTGAAATAAATTTAATATGTTGATCAAATCATTATTTTTTATTAATTTAGGGTGTTAATTTTTTTTTTATAATACTTTCATTATTTCATTATAAAAATAATCACTTAAAGGAATCAAACAAATTCACCTACCTGCAATCTGACATTGTCACTGGAATCTGACATTGTAATTGTAAATTTCCATGAGTGAGACGAAGCGATTCATTATCGTCATTCATTACCTCATGATCTCACGTCAAGATATGTATCATTACCATACCATTTTCTATAACATGGTATGGTAGTCTAGATATGGACGGACAGGCCGCAGCAGCAGAAGAAAACAAACTGCTTTACTAATTGATTCAGGGCAACTGAATTTTCATTTTTCATTGCGAAGATGTACCCTCCCGCAAGTCCTGGTGGTCGGGCTCAAAATGCTAATGTTAATAATCCCTCCTCATGGACCACTGGCCTCTGTGCTTGCGGTGAAGATTTTAGCATCTGTATGTATACATTATATTCATATACATTGTCTCATTTTTATATTTTTTATTGTAATGCTTGACAAGTAAAATAATAAAACAGGTGCCTGTATTGCATTTCTATGTTATCTCTACAATTAATGAGTTGTAACAATGTCACGAGTATTGCAGGTTGCCTCACATGTTGCTGCCCATGCATCACCTTTGGACGGATAGCTGAGATTCTCGACAACGGTTCTACCTGTAAGTAAATTAAATAAAGATTCATCTTCAATTTGTTATGCGCAGAGATATTCTGGTTCTTAAGAATTATTTGCAATGTAAAAAATTGATGCAAAAATGACAAATGAATGGATCTCTTATAGGCAAAGGACGATGTGTAAATTTAATGATAAAAGATTTAATCTCTTCATAAACTTTATATATTTGTTATCCTTCTCACTTAAATTATTAAAACAGTTTTCTCTTTCTGAACTTTGTATGGAAATGTTTACAGCATGCGCTGTTAGCGGAGTGCTGTACTATCTGCTGATGCTCGTGGGCTGTAACCCCTGTTATTCCTGTTTCTACCGAAAGAAACTGCGCGCCAAATTCAACTTGGAAAAGGATCCTTGTGGAGACTGCCTTGTTCACTGTTTTTGTGAGTCCTGTGCTCTGTGCCAGGAATACAAAGAGCTAAAAAATAAAGGCTTGGATCCGGCTCTCGGTAATGTATTTAGATATGGGTAGTTACGAGTTGTATTTGTACCTAATAAGGCCTCAATATTCAGGGCCCTTCTACTTCAAATGTATTCATCGTTAGGTTTCATGCATTTACATTTGGTTCTAATTGAATCATATTGAATATGAGCTTTTAGTTGTTTATAACTCCTATTTTATTAAATTTGAAACAATTCCATTTTAATCCGTGTTTCAAGAGAGTGAATATCAGGTTTGATAACTACAGTTTTGGAAATTGATTTTACCCTTTTAGATAGATATTGATATTTTTCAAACTGGATTTTGCACTTTCAAAAAAAAAATGTTATTTGCACTTTTGAAAAATGACATTGATACATATAATGCCAAGGTTTTAAAATGGATTCCACATTACCACTTTTGAAAATTGATAATGGGAATTCTGAAAAATGATATTGATACCTATAATGTTAAGGTTTTAAAATGGATTCCACACTACCTATTAGTGTTCATAAATTATTTCTTTGTAATTATAGAGATATTTTCATTGTTTTATACATTACTTTTTATGGAGTCATCCACAAGAATTGTTTATCTACGTAGTTATAAGGGCTTTGTAATTATATAAATTACATTCCATGGAATTGTCCTCGATAATTATGTTTTTACCATTACAATTACCACTAAATACAATGTTTGAAAATATTTATCTAGGCTATTAGAGAATTATGTTTTTACCATTACAATTACCACTAAATACAATGTTTGAAAATACAATTACAACTAAATACAATGTTTGAAAATATTTATCTAGGCTATTCCAGAATTATGTTTTTACCATTACAATTACCACTAAATACAATGTTTGAAAATATTTATCTAGGCTATTCAATGTTGAGCATAATTCTATCATTGAGTTTTTCATTATTGTTTTTTTATAAACTCCACTTTAATTTTTACACAAAAATATTTTGGCATAATAAAAAATCACAGAGACATAATATTTAAATAAAAAAATTCATTTTAGTCAAATTGTTTTTATATGGTAATATCATAAATCAAAAAATTGAAAGTAGCAGTCCATTTGTCAAACACAACAAAATATAAAAAGACAAATCCTATTAGACATATAAAACAATGTCACATAGAAAATTATACTAAAATGTACTAATTACTAAAAAGTAATAATCTTTATGAATGGTTGGGATTTAGATTATGGTCACTCAGATAATATTAATATTTACTTCGTAAACCTGAGAATGTGTGAATGAAACATTCATAGGGCAAGGTATCACTATCTCTTATTATTCAAGAGAGGCTTACAATCAGGTTTACCCCACCTTCCAAATGTCCTTGGAGGCTTCATGTATATATACAACATAGGTTAGATCTTTACATCAGTTCCATAACTTTTTTTGGTTACATCAATTCACGGAATTCCTTCATTATATGAACTACCAAATATTTACTATCAATAAATTTCTATTATTATTCTTGTCGTAAGTCCAACAATCTCTATCAAGAAATTTCTATTATTATTCTTGTCGTAAGTCCAACAATCTCCACATTGACAATAATTTACTTGATAAATTTCCCAAGCCCATTCATCACCTCTTTTGCAAGCCAAGAGAATCCAAACACTATGAGAGCTCCATAACTTCTCTAACAATACTGATTACAAGAACATCTCTGCATGATTTTCTCTAGTATGGACCATTCTGCCTCCTACCTCTATCAGTAACATGTTTAACAAAACAATGTATTGTCCCATTTTCATATGCTATATTGTTAGTCAAATGCCCAACTCTTTCACCACCATAGAACACCTTATCATGTACTTGTCAAAACTTACCCAATACATCCTTGCATTCTTGCAAGACATAACCTGAGGTAGGTCTCCTCTTGTCCAAATCTCCTCAATCATAACCATAGAATAAATCACTACAAACATTGTAGGTGATACTTTTGCTTTTGTGATTATAATATATTGAATCAACCATTTCCATACTTTTAACATGGTTTTTACATGTATCCACTCATAACACCAATTGCATGTGAAATACTTAAACATTTCGATCTCAATCATCATCACCCATTTCCATTCTCTTCACCTGGTTTTTTCATGTGTTTAATGAAAACACCAACTCCATGTGAAATACTGACCATTTCATCACATACATCAAAATTTCTGCTAGGATATGATACATGAGACATATAACCATTTTCTTCTTCGTAAGTTAGGACATAAACCTGAAGAAAACTTGCAATGTAAAGCCAAAGGGATTTTATCAATTTCACATTATTTATCCCAGACTTCCTAAGTATCTTCACCACATACGTTTTTTGTGATAGCCAAGGATTACCATGTTTCTTGTCTCTGTCTATTTCCATGCCCAAGATTTGTTTCGCTACTCCTAGATCCTTTATATCAAACATCCTAACTACATTTTGATAACTACATTTTTTTGAATTTGATTTTGACCTCTTAGATAGATATTGATATTTTTCAAAATGGATTTTGCACTTTTGAAAATTGATAATGATTCTTTTGAAAAATGATATTTGCACTTTTGAAAAATGATATTGATACATATAATGTCAAGGTTTTAAAATGGACTCCACATTACTTACTAGTGTTCATAATTATTTTTTTTCTTTTGAAAAATGATATTTGCACTTTTGAAAAATGATATCGATACATATAATGTCAAGGTTTTAAAATGGATTCCACATTACCTACTAGTGTTCATAATTTTTTTTTTAATTATACATATATTTTCATTGTTTTATACATTACTTTCCATGGAGTCATCCACAAGATTTGTGTATCTACATAATTATAAGTCTTTGTAATTATATAGATTAAATTCCATGGAGGAATCGTTTTTTTACCATTACAATTACCACTAAATAAAATGTTTGAAACTATTTAATGTTGAGCACAATTCTATCATTGAATTTTTCATAATTGTCTTTTTTTTAACTCCACTTTAATTTTGACACAAAAATATTTTGGCATAGTAAAAACTGACAAAGACATAATATTTATATAAAAAATTTAATTCTAGTCAAATTATTTTTATATCGTAATATCATAAACAAAAAAAATCAATTTTTCATCAACGTTTTTTTTAAACTCCACTTTAGTTTTGACACAAAACTATTTTGGCATCGTAAAAATTTACAAAGACATAATATTTATATAAAAAATTCAATTCTAGTTAAATTATTTTTATATGGTAATATCATAAAAAAATATTGAAAGTAGTACTCCATTTGTCAAACACAACAAAATATAAAAAGACAAATCTCATTAGACATATAAAACATTGTCACATAGAAAATTATACTAAAATGTACTAATTACTAAAAATAAATAATATTTACGAATAGTTGGGATTTAGAGTATGGTCAATGAGATAATACATAATATTTACTTAGTAAAACTTGAGAATGTGTGAAGGAATCAGGTTTACCCCACCTTACAAATGCTCGTGGAGGCTTCATGTATATATACAACAAAGGTTAGATTGTTACATCACTTCAAGAACTTTCTTTGGCTACATCAATTCATGATCTTCCTTCATTATCGAACTACTAAATATTTACTATCGATTAATTTCTAATATCACCATAATTGATTCTTTTAGTAATTCCAACAATCTCCACTTTGAAAATAATTTACCTGATACATTTCCAAAGTCCATTCATCACCTATTTTGCAAGCCAAGAGAATCCAAACACTATGAGAGCTCCATAACTTCTCTAACAATACTAGTTAAATGAACATCTCTGCACGATTTTCTCTAGTATGGACCATTCTGCCTCCATCAGTAACATGTCTTACAAAACAATGTATTGTCCCATTTTTATATGCTATACTATTAGTCAAATGCACAAATATTTGACCACCATAGAACACCTTATCATGTTCTTTCCAAACTTACCCAATACATCCTTGCATTCTTGCAAGACATAACCTGAGGTAGGTCTCCTATTGTCTAAATCTCCTCAATCATAACCATAGACTAAATCACTACAACCATTGTAGGTGATACTTTTAATTTTTTGCTTTTAATATAATGAAGCACCCATTTCCATAATTTTCACCTCGTTTTTCCATGTATCCACTCACAAAACCAATTCCATGTGAAATACTTCAACATTTCCATCTGAATCATCATCACCTATTTCCATTCTCTTCACCTTGTTTTGTCATGTGTCTAATGACAAAACCAACTCCATGTGAAATACTGATCATTTCATCATGTACATCAAACTTCCTACTAGCATATGATACATGAGACATATAACCATTTTCTTCTTCGTAATTTAGGACATAAACATGAAGCAAACTTGCAATGGAAAGACAAAGGGATTTTATCAGATTCACATTATTCATACCGGACTTCCTAATTACCTTCACCACATATTTTTGTTGTGATAACCAAATATTACCATATTTCTTGTCTTTGTGTATTTCCATGCCCAAGATTTGTTTCACTACTCCTAGATCCTTCATATCAAACATCCTAACCAACCGAGCCAGCCTGTTGATATTGAACATGATTTTTCTTGAAACAAGCATAAAATTTAATGCCAAGATAATAAATAGACCATAAACACAATGGTTATATTCACTTCTTGTAAAATTTGGCTCACCATTAAGGAATAAAAAATCTTGTACCATTTCCTGGTTACCTTAGGCCATACAATGATTCCTGAGTTTGCAAAAAAAAAAAATCTATTGCAATCCTGAACTGACATTTCTGGATGTTCCATATACATCTCTTTATTCAAAACTGCATGTAAAATAATTTTAACATCTAGTTGTACTAACTAAAGATCAAGTAACACAACTAGTAATAACACAACATGAATGTAAACAAGCTTAACAAGTGGTGAGAAACTTTCATGGAAATCAATATATTCCAAATACCCTTCTAATACTAGTCATGTTTTGTACCTTTCATCTTTTACTATTTTCTATTTTATAAAGGAGATTCACGAAATAATGCATCTTTGTACATGATGATTATGTGGGCAGTAGGATCCCATAATTTTCATCCCTTAACATCACCACCATAACAAATATCTACCTATTTGATTTGGGTCCTACTTAGAATGTTGATAAAAAACATAAGCATCACAACCAAATAATTTCATATTTGAATAATCACGAGATATAATGTTCATACCTCTTCTAAAATGTTCCAGTATTTTTGCAACTGATGGTGACCGATTTACTAGATAACACAATCGCTTCTTTCCACAACACTTGATACAACTTGGCATTACTGAGCATACCACTTCAATCCCATCTTCCTTGAAAATCCACGAAAATAAAACTGCCTCCATCATCTATTATCAAAATACATGATTGACCTGCCAATGTTCTATAAAACTATAAACATGCCATCTTTTCTATAGAACCACCTTTCTAAATTAAACGCACTGCTCCACCTCAAAATTTTCATTTGAAAAAACCTTGACCAAAAAAATGGTCAAGAAAGCCCATGTGAACTTTTGTTGCTAACCATGAGGTGCATTACAATGGAATCTCAATGCTCCACCTTAACATGAACACTTCCTTGACCCAATCCAACCAAGTCATCTAAGTAAGCATTTACTACTCACCTCCAGGCCCATAAGTAATCCTTCACCGCTCAACCCCAGGCACATTTACAATGGATTTCACCAATCCTTTTATAGGCTACATTACATGCAATCCATGGACACAATACTATAGGCTACCCAAAAAAACATGGACCCGAAAAACCATAACCATACTCAAGAAATTAACTAGAACAGTAAAACATGAATACTATCACCAAAACTGAGAGAAAAATAACCATGACTTTATTTATAATATTATGTATTCATATATAGGTCATTGTTATTACATGATGGCTTGAATAGGTCAAGATACAACTAGTTAGCTAGATTTGATCAACTAATTCCTTGGGACTTGTTCTCGATTGTTCTTCTGCTACAATAAGTTGATAAAGTGTTCCCTCCAAGAATCCAGTTGGCTAAGGGAGCGTATTTTACTTGGGATTCACATGGATTTCTATTAGGTTTCCCATGAACACACGATGAAGGACGATGCAATAATTCCCTAGCATATGAAGGAAACTCTCTCTCCTTCCAACCCACCCAAGCACATGAAGAAATGACGAAATAAATGAATGAAAAAAAATTCACTTTCAAATGAAGGAATAAAAAATTCTCTCTCACTCTAGCTTAGAAGGAAATAGTGAGCGAATGAATCCCACCCTCAATTGAAATAGTACCCTTATGTCTAATGGGTATTCTACCTCCTCCAGAACTGCATAATACGACGCTATGATTGGAGGATCTTAAATATACTCTTTGTTTGTCTCTACTAGTAGTGCTTAAAAATTCCACTCAGTCAACTTCCTTAACCTATGCTACTATATCTCTTGTATTTGTTTCTAGTAGTGAGATATGATCAGGTATTTCTCGATCAAAATGAAGTGATGGAAGGAAAATATTGTCTTTACGTGACATCTTGGGGGAGACCCAACAACCCCCCAACTTAGTATCATGAACCATCAATGAAGGTTTAAATCCAAGAAATCACAAATGGGGATATCCACTTAGGGAACATCAAAGAATGAGAGAAAGGAAGAGATTGTTTTCAATCCAAGAAAATAAAATTAACCTAGGAAACTTAGGAACATGAAGGGAATTCCTTCAATGGTTAAAATTTACAAGGAAACATTCATTTTTTATACTTTCTAATGATGCAAATTCCAGCCAAGCAAAGAAAATAAAATAAAATGAAGGATTTAATCTATTGAATAGAAAGGAAAGGCTCATTAACTTAGGGAAACTAGGAGCTTTATCCCTAGGGCCTTCCTCCTATTGTTATTATATCTTTATAGATATCACTAGTTAGAATGGTTAAGGATACCCTAGGAGCATCAACCCTTGGGACTTACTTCATGGTAATATTTTCCAACGAGTCATATAAGGATATATTTTCTAAGCCAAGAAAAGAGTATCCACCCTAGTAGCATGAACCTAGAGAACCTAGGAACATTACCATTATCCTACCAAAGGAGGAAAGCCTACATAGGAGCTTGAAAGGAAGGACGTGATTCTCTTTAAGCCAAGGAATGAGCATTAAAAATCACCTAGGAACAAGAGCCTCACTTCAATCATAGAGACTTCCTTTTATTATCATAATTACCAATGAACAAAGCATCATATATTTTTCAAGGGAAGCACAACCAGGAGCATTAACCTAGGAGCATGAGTGGTCTGAATAAATCAAATGGTTAAAACTTGTTGGCACATAATTGATCAAATCAGAGTCCTTCTTAGGTTAGCAACAAAAGGGTATCGAGTAGTCTAGAGAGTTGGAATTTTCATCTTCTCTGAAGAAAAGAAGTCTCACCAGAAGAGAAACCACGACAAGAATATAGGGAAGGGTAAGGAGAATACTTAGGTAGATGATCCAGGTGGATATCGGTAGCCACCCACCTTTTCCAAATGGCTCAAAACAGTTTTCTGGCCATTTTGGCAATTTACTATTTTTAGCAGGTTTTAACTTTCGGGTCCATTTTGAGGGTCCAAATGAAGGTTTTTCGAGATCGAGGTTCTAAATGATAGCCAAAGGCATGATTGAGCCCCCAAAATGAATCTCCTCGACAATACCTTTCCAACGAGCTATCACACGCCTAAAACAAAGATCGTATGCAAAAGTAGCCTCATTGTAATCATCTTCTTGCGAATGCGAGTAGCCGTCACATCTCTTCTCAGAGATAAGATGCCACCATTCTAGCGAGTCTTTTACTCTGTATTTTTACAGTCTCTGTACATTTCTCTGATTAATAGAAATCGTGTATTACTGTATATTTTTTTTTATGGTTGCATCTCTGATACATTCCTGTTATATTATTGAATATCTGCAATATCTCTGTGCATTTCTTTATTATATCTTTGCTCTCATTTCGTGCCGAAAATAATTCGGATCAGTGGTATCAGAGTAGGCTACTCTTGATCATTTTTTTTTTAGTGCATGTCCCCGACGAGGTCCGAGTATAACAAGTTGGGTCTCAAGCTTGTCTCTCTCAAGGACAATCGCTCTCACACACCCAAGAAACCCTCAATGGTGGAAGAAAAGAAAAATGATTGAGTAGATGATCCTATCAGTCTGTTGCTTGAGAAACCTCTCACGCGACAGAGGGACGAAATGATGGAGAATTTTTCCCACATCCTTCAACGCCTGCCGATATCATTAGGGACATCTTCATCAAGCGACCACTTTACAGGCACCTCGCCTTTCAAGGTACAAGTTAATTTTGATATCCCCGTATTTGAAGGTCAAATAGATGCAGATGCCCTAGATAAATGGTTAAATCTGCTAGAAGGTTATTTCTCTGTTCATAATTTTTTAGACAAGGAAAAGATCACCTTTTCACTCCTTAAGGCTCTCCCCCATGTCAAACATTAGTGGGAAACTTATTGGGAGTAGAGTTCCACAGAGGATTCTGGAATATATGGGGCCAAGCCCACTTGGGAATTTTTTGTGGATGCGGTAAAGGAACAATACTACCTTGTTGGAAACTATGAGGACTAGTACATGAGATGGACCACACTACGGCAAGAGAAGGGCCAATCAGTTCCAGATTTCACCAATAGCTTCCATACCTTTCACACCAAGATGGGTATCAAAGACTCTAAACGAAATTTGGTTCTGAAATAACGTGGGGCTCTACACAAATACATCCAAACTGAAATGGATTTTCTGGACATCTCATCACTCGGTGCTGCTTATCGATATGTTGTTAAAATTGAGCAGAAATTTAAGCACCAGAACAAACGGGGATTCGGGTCTGCAAATCTGCAACAACCAAAGTATGACAAAGATAGCTCGAACCAATAGTCTCCTGAAAACCAATCCAAGACATAGGAAAAGAAGGGTCACGGGAAGACAAAGAAGGACACCGGAAAATGCTGCGAGTTCCACAAAATCCCTTGGCACAACACCGATGAATGTCGCTCAAAACAATCATTGGTGGCCGAGATCAAAGACAAGGAGCCGAACCCTGATTCAGAATCTGATTCTGAAAATACTAGTAAAAGACAGATCATCGACGCAAATCCCACTGCTATTGTCGCGACCGCAACAATTCAACCAGAAGAACCAATAGATCCAAAAGAGGGGGAGTACCTTTTTCATTCACATATGTGGGTGAAGGGGACCCCGCTGCATTTTATTGTTGATAGCGAAAGCCATAAGAACCTCATCTCAGCAGAGGTCGTCAAACAGTTGGGATTGTCGACAACACCACACCCGCAACCATACAACATTGGGTGGCTTCGCCAAGG